>WYDI02031996.1:0-10666 GCA_009867235.2 Psittacus erithacus | reverse complement strand
GGTCGCCCAGGGAAGCTGTGAATGCTCCATCCCTGGAGGCGCTCAAGGCCAGGTTGGACAGAGCCTTGGGTGACATGGTTTAGTGTGAGGTGTCCTTGCCCATGGCAGGGGGTTTGGAACTGGATGATCTTAAGGTCCTTTCCAACCCTAACTATTCTACGATTCTATAATTCTAAAAATAATAATTGTTAGATTATTTAAGGGAAATAGTGTCAAAACAGGCTGATTTCTCTTGCTGAGAAACAAGCAGCCACCAGAAAAAAAGAAAGCTGTAGATGAGATGTGGCCTTATAAGGGTTTTGGTAACATTTGATCTAACAGTCTGATAAGCAAACTGAGAAAACCAAAGTGCAAATGAAATCACTGTAACACAGGTGCACAACTGGTTAAAAAATATATTAAAGTATTACTATGAGTATGTTGTCATTAAACTCAGACAGATCTTCTCTTAGGAATCGCAGATGGTCTGTTCTTAGTCAATACTTCTGCTTACTCAGATAATGAAGTAGAGATTTTGCAAGCACTCTGAAAGACAAGGTGAGAATAGAAACAATCTTTCTGACCAGAGGAATAGTCAAGGCCTCCAAAGGTGAAATTCTGAAAAGGGAAATGAAAAATGCTTGGACTGAGGAAAGGTTAATCAAGGAAAAAGTCATCCAGGGAAATACAAGCCATGGGAAATACATGACAAGGGAAGAGCAGAGCAGCCAAGGAGCTGGGACACATAGTAGAAATCTATGTCATTTACAGTTGAAATGTCATACTGGGGAAGTTTTACTCTTTTAAGTCTTCCATGTGTGCAGAGCCCTGGAAGTCCTGACTCACAAAGCAAGCAGATGTAAGACCTACAGACATCCTGCTAACAGTTACTCAGAGTTTGTGACGTGTGTATCTCACATTCCACTGAGGCGCTGCTTCTGGAATGACCCCACTACACACGCAGGCTGTGGAATGTGGTGGGTATCAGACAGAGTTTAACTTTATCCATCTTCTCAATGAAATCAGCTCACAAGCTCTGTCAACGCAAGTATAATATATTCTAGGAGAACAAACATGCTCCTGGTATATAAAGCTGATGACTATATACAATAAAGAGAATAAAATTAGCTGAATTTATGTACATTTTCTGGCTATTTTCTTTCCTTTTTCTTGTTCAAAAGGTTTTAAGAACTTGGAGTTATTGGAAAAAAAAAAAAGCCACATGCTCTAGACATCTCATGTGGCTCTTGTGTGTTTGCTTTTAACTTCACTTGTCTAAATAATTGTGTTCCCTTTTAGACAAGAACAGTTAGAGTCCAAAAAGCATTAGGATTTGGATTACAATTTGAAACACTGCCAAGCTTTACTAATGGCAAGACTAAAGTCCCACGTGCCTGAAGACTGATAATTCTCAAGCACGACCCATTTTTCCTTTTGGCAAAAATAAGACCAGTACCTTTGATAAAATCACTTTAGCAAACAGGTCTCATTCAGCACAAAGCTGCAGGACAATTCTAGGTGTGAAAAAAACAGCTAAGCTTTCAAATCAATCATCTACTTCAGAGAAGTGTCGGGACACAGTTAGGATCAGACCCAAATAATCGGGCAGCTTTCAACATCTGGAAGAAAAAGTCGCAGCAATCCCATAGCAGAGATTTAACTCCTGAGAGAAATGAAAGGGGAAACTCTCACTGCTCACAGTTTTGATTCTCTTTAGCTACTAAAAGCATATCTCTCCTGTGTCTGTTTTGATCACCAACTGCTATCCCAGTCTTAGTATTATTTTGGCCTCCTTCCTTGGAAATGCAGTGAGCTCTCTGTGGAGTTTGCCTTGGTTCCCCTCTCAGACAGCTGTGATTAATTCAGTGTTCAAGTTCTTGAGTTAATTCTCTCATTAGATCACTTTCCTTCTCCATGGAATGATTATTCCCACAGGAGAAATGAGAAAGACAGAAACAATATCATGCTAGTATCTGACATACTGCATCCAGGATGTTTACTTTAAATCAAATTGCCTGGAATTGCTCCAGATCTATGGCTTCAACACAAGAATTTTCTAACTGGTGGGGAACTGTAGCCATGCATGTTGCATGTTTCCAGTGTCACTAGAATTCCTCCAAACTTCCTGCTAGGTAAGTGTACCCTCTCCACACAAGCAGGTCAGATGACACACTCATATCGTTGCTAGGGCATTCTTTAAGACCGGAAAATGGGCTTTCTTTTCTTTTTTTTTTTAATTACTCTTTATCATACACCAGTCACCTTTCTACCCAACACTACTGTGAAGGTGAAATACTGCTAGTGCTCCTGAAATCACAAACCACTATGTGTACATTACTCATTGGGAATGTTACATTCCCTCTGGAGGCTCCTGCAGCTCAGACATGCTCCCCACTTTTGCTGCCTCCCAAATGGCTTCCAGGGATATGGCTAGTCACTGAAGGGCATCACTGTAGTCAGCTAGACTCTAGCATAGCTTCTCAGTACCTTTAGTGTGAGGTGGATACTCAGGAGAGTTTCTCAATACCTAATTCAAGAATGTTAAACCTGGCTGGACTGACTAATCTGATATCAGGCATTTACTTGAATATCACATTTACCTGAAACCATATTACAGAAAAAGTAATAAAAATGATTACAAATTTCAAAAGTTCACAACGGCTTCTAAAGATGAGAAGATAAGAGGAGAAACATTCCGCATGGCACTTCAGTGAGCTTTACACTCTCCCCAGACATTAACAGTTCAGCTGAGTAATAGACAGAGCCATCACCACCTTGCTGGCAGTGTGAAAATGTAAAAGTTTTCGCACAAGCTGTATATTCTGAGGCTGCCTATGCAGAAAGACCCCTCTTGCTCTCTGCTTTTGGGTGAACTCCAGTTCAGACCTCTACCTTACACACGTATAATCATCAGGATTCATTAACCCTCACAAGAATGAAGGTAACAGCTCTTGGGGCTGGCCCAAACCTGTCAAGAGATAATGTTTTCATGCCTGGCTTAAGTCTGGAAAATGTTTTATGTCCCTGTGAAGCCTTTACCCACTGTGATGGGAGACATTCTGACATCAAAGGTAAGTTTCTTCATCCACTAAAGCTTATATGTCACATAAAAACATAAACTGACAGCAGATTTATGCAGGTATCTAATTAGAATCTAATGCCTGTCACTCATTAGAGGGTTTTGACTGAGTAGACAACATGATAACCAATTCCACTGGGGAGATAACAGGTTAATCACTATTGTCTTGGAGAGATTCCTTGAAAGTGCCCAGAGAGCCTCTTCTCCATGTTTCATGAGTGTGAACTGCAGGAGCCTCTCCCGTCTTACCCCTACTAGAGGCTGCAGATTCATCATGCAGCATGTAGCACCACTCCACTAAACTGTACATCAACAGAGACTGCTGATCTGCATCATTGCATTGGGCATGCAGTGACATCTGGAGTAAATGCGACACTTAGGCTAACATCAGCTTTAACAGAGAGAGGGTGTCTTGGAAGCTTAAGAGATGTAGTTTAGTACACTACAGATACTTCTAGTCCCCACAACTCTTAGTGTTTCTATACTTCTGCAATTTTGGCTTCCTTGGGAGAGGTTTGAGTTCAAGTCCTTATGAAACTTAGGGCAGTCGAGCAAAAATGGTTGTATCCTATGAAGGTTGTGTGACCCACACACCAAAACACAAAGTAAGCTCCTTTCCATTTTGGTGAGGTTGTCCAGCACCTCTTTTCTGACAGGTCAAGTGCATTAAGCTATAAGTAGTAACTACAATGGGTAATTAGTAATTAAAGCAGTAACTGACTGTTCTAATTAACTGACAGTACCATTGAAAGATTATATCTAGCAGATGCCTTAGCATAGAGGACAAAGTGCAGAGATGCACTGCAGTTTGGAGCAGGAATACCCATTGAAACTGGGGGAGGAATTTGACCTGGCACATTCTAGTTGACTTTCATGGAAAGTGGCTCCCTATCACAAAACATCCCACAGGGTTTGTCATACCTACAAATAGTCAAGGCGCGAGTTTCATGTCTCCTCTGCAACAGAGAAGTAGCCAAGAGACAAGCTAAGTATGGTAAGGATACTGCTTGACTAGTAAGTCAGAATGATCTGTAAAGCTACAGGTATAATGGAGAGGCTCATGACTACAGGCAGACTAGATGCACAACTGCACTTTTAAATAAGTTATTTTTCTTTTAGTTGTTTTTGAGACTAAAAGCCCTCTATCTTTATGGAGTTCAGGAAAAAAAAGAGTAGTGGGGGAAGAAACTCCAAACCAGCAAAACCTCAGGTCTAACAAAGATCTTCCTGTAACACAGAACCACACGTGAAACACCTTTTAGCCACCCATTTTTGTTGCATGTCCAGAATACCATCCTGTGGTAACAGCACCATCTGCAGGATTTGAGAGAGGGAGCACAGACATCTTAGCTCCGCAGAACGCCTTCCAGGCGTCTGGAAAGTTTTTACTGAGAAGCCTTCCGCCAGGGAAATCTGAGCAGGATGGGCCTCACTGGGATAACACAGGGAGGACTGCAATGCTCCATGGCGCTCTGGCATAGTACAGGGGTTTTTCAAGATAAAGCCTAAATCACTTGTTTGTGAGTCTTCTCACTGAGGGGTTTTGGCACTGTGACAGCGGCACTTCTGTACAGGCATGGACAGAGGGACATGGTGAGGAGCACAAGGCATGCTTTTTTTGTCACCTGTCCTATATGTCAGCCAGCATTCAGCTGGTTTATTGGCAAATATCATGTTAGGAGCCTATTAACTTCAAATTGAAGACATTTTTAATTCCTTCACTGCCATTGTTGGTGTTAGTTAATCAAAAAGCTCCTCATTACACCGTGCAATTTATCACTGTCAAATGTACTGTTGGACTTGTTCTTGAAAATCTACAGCTTGTCTGGGAAATGCACAATAGTACATGAGAACATTAGCTCCATCTTGGATAGCTGCTGCACGGTTATGGAAGAAACACGCGGAAGCAGTGCCCTCTTCTGGAGGCAGAGCCGTTCAACCACATTAATACAGGCCAGGACAGGCCGGCTGGGCAAAATTAGCAGTCTCAGCGACCCTATTTTGTGTCAGTAAATTTGGCTCTACGGTCCGAAATCCTGGTCCTGGCCAAGTATCTAACAGCTGACATCAGCCAGCCACTGAGCCACTGGCATTTAGGAGAATTCTGAGCCCTTTACTCACAGGCCACTTCCAATGAATAAAATGTCAGCATGAGAGGGGTCTGGTTTCTTTACTAATTCATCAACTAAAGGAAAATCCCAAGGCATTTATTAGCCTAGCTAAAATTTAAACTGAGTTGTAGCAGCATGCATCCAACTGTGTGTGCTTGCAGAAACCTTTTTTCCTATCTAGGTCACTATTTTCTGTGGGCATTTTTTTTAAGACCAGCTCGAAAGGTAATTTTACCACTCTATTGTCAAGAATGTAATGCTGATGAATGCAGAAACCACCAGTCCCCAGAGAGTACCATGATTCAGATTCCTTCCAGAAGCACATTTAAAAGTTATTACAATGAAACACGGAATCATGAGAAAAGCCTGAGGGGCCATGACCACTGTAACTGGAGGCAGACATGTTTTTCTTTCCCAGCATCACAGTAAATAGATATGGAAGTGTTCCACTGAGCTCTCTGATTGCTTTTTGCTTTGGCTGCATGTCATGTTGTGGAAAACCCAGGAGAAATGCTTTTCTCTCGGAATCAGTGCCAGATCTGCCATACCCAGTGACCGTGTGCATGTAACTTGATATGTGATGCTCTTCCCTCACTCAGTGCTGAGCCATGCCGTGACTCCATGAATCACACAGACCAAGGCGGAAGCATGCTCTGCCTCAGGATCAGTGCTGACCCCAGTGGCTCACATGGTAGTGCTACAGGACACTGACGAATGAAACATTAGTGCTGGAATGAAGAGGAAGGCCCAAACATGGCATGATGCTAAAGAAAGGAGGAATGTGGGCTGGCTCAGCCTCCAATCAGCTTTGGCTCCAATGTCACAGGCCTGAGCTAATGGCAGTCAGTAACTCCTGTCTCTGGGGCTCCCTCAGGCAGATGGCAGCTGTGGTTTCTCCCCAACACTGCCATGTTTCTCTCTCCCAAGCACAGATTAAGGTGGCAGAGAATCCAGTTTGCAAAAGCATACCTGAGGGGAATGTGATGGAGAGGCAGATTGTGTGACAGCTCATCCACCAGTTACCTCAGCACCAGCCACAGTGACCGAAGCTCTCAGGGGACCAGCTTTCACCACAGGCAAGAAAGCTCCTCACAGAGCAGGCAGCACACCCACGGTGTGGTGGCCAGAGGTGCCTGTGAGGGTGAACAGGCTCCACAGAGCCAAGCGACGAGGCAAACACGCAGATAAAGAATCAGACAGACCTATCACCACTAGGGCAGGTCCACTTCCTACAGCCGCTGAGGGAGAAGGGCGGTCAGCGCACAGAACACCTCAGCAGAGGCTCTTTTGCGAAGCCCACCACGGCACAACACATCTACCTCAGCGAAGCGAGCACTCACTCCGGACACCCGCTTCCTCCCTCAGCGCATGCGCTACTGGCGGGCTGAGCCGGGCGCCGCGGACGGCGGTGCGCATGCGCCAGGGCTGCCCCTCCGCCAGGAGCAGGGGCTCCCGGCAACTCCGGAGCCGTGATGGCGAGCGCCGCTGTGGTGAAGGGCGGTGGGGGCTCCGGCAGCTCCGTCTCCGACCGGCACGCCCGCCTGCTCCTGGCCCAGATCAACCGGCTGCGGGCCGGGCAGAGCTTCTGCGACGTGCGGCTCGAGGTGGGCCCGGAGGCGTTCGCTGTGCACCGCCTGGTGCTGGCGGCCAGCAGCCCCTACTTCGCGGCGCTCTTCGCGGGTGGCATGAAGGAGTCCGGCCGGGATGTGGTGCGGATCGCGGGGATCGAGGCGAACACCTTCCACACGCTCCTTGACTTCATCTACACAGGTAATGGTTGATGGGGGGCCGCGGGGATCGTTGACTGACGGCGGGGTAGGGATGATGGTTGCCCGGCAGCCAGCCTGGGCACCCGTCATGGCCAGTTGTCCGATGGCAGGGCCAGGGTGCGGGCTGCGTGACGGTCACAACCCCGCTGTCATGTGCGTGCCCGCAGGGGTGGTGAGCATCGGGGAGCACAACGTTCAGGAGCTGATCGTCGCCGCTGACATGCTGCAGCTCACCGAGGTGGTGGAGCTGTGCTGCGAGTTCCTCAAGGGGCAGATCGACCCGCTGAACTGCATCGGCTTCTTCCAGTTCTCCGAGCAGATCGCCTGTCACGACTTGATGGAGTTCACCGAGAGCTACATCCATGCACACTTCCTGGAGGTGCAGAGCGGGGAGGAGTTCCTGGCGCTGACAAAAGAGCAGCTGATTAAGATCCTTCGAAGTGAGGACCTGAGCATCGAGGACGAATACCAGGTTTTCATAGCAGCAATGCAATGGATTTTGAAGGATGTGGGAAAAAGAAAGAAATATGTCGTAGAAGTACTGGAGCCTGTTCGATTCCCTCTGCTACCAGCACAGAGGCTATTAAAATACATAGAAAGTAAGTGAAAAAAGGAGAGAATATCAGATGATTGTATCTGAGCAAACCATGTCTTGTTCAGTTACTGGGTTTTGATGGCTTTCTATAGATTAATAGTGCAATGAGTGAAAAGACTTACTCTATAGCAAACAAGTTCTATATTTTAACAAATAAGCACAGCTTGCTTTAAAAACAAGTCTTATAAAAGTAGGCAATCTTGATTTGCCTGCTGGTTTAGGAGAGCTTAGTAACTTTTCAACAACTCAGTTACTGACCATCTGTAACTTTTGACTGTGCCTTTTTTTTTGTTCTGCTTATTTCCTGAAGGTATTCCAGATTTCAGCCTTCGGGTGGCCCTGCAAACCCTGCTGAAAGAATATTGTGAAGTCTGTAAATCTCCCAAAGAGAACAAGGTCAGCAGTTTTCTGCAAGCTTCTAAAGGTCGTCCCCGGAGGAAAGCCAGGAAGTACCTTTATGCAGTAGGTTAGAATGTGGCTGCTTGAACCTTGTAAAACAAGTGATGAAGTAGTATCTCGTATTACAGTACTCAAGGAGATACTAGAATTTATTCTTTTTAATCAAAAGATATAAAAATAGCAAAATGTTTCATCTGGCTGAAGTTACCGTGTTAGCTGCTTTCTGCTTAGAATTACACAGGAGTCCTGCGTTCACATTTCTTGTCTTATGACATGGCATTCAAAGCCTAGACTTGTCTTTTAGGAATTATTTGCCTAGGATGGAAAGCTGCAAATCAGCAGAGGATTTGCCTATGGTTCACTGCTGGAATGGTGTACGCAAACTCACTGCGCGCCTTGTCTGTCTTAGGATTGAAGTTTTTTCTCTGTCCAGGATGCTTTGGTTCATGTGGTGGGATAATTGAAACTGCAAGTTTTCAGCAAAGCTGCAGCTATATATTGGAAGGGAATGCTCTTGTTTCACCCTATGAGAAGTAACTGTGATTTAAGATAGCGCAGGCTGATCTCTGTGTTTTGCTAAGAACACAAATGAAATTTGCAGTGTTGAGGTACAGTGGTCAGCTCAGGCAGAAGTTATGTGACTCCCCAGGTAACCATAGTTCCTTGTGTCCTGGAGAAACAGTGCTATTTGGAAAAATCCAATTCCTACTAGAAGTGGCTAATGAATGTTACTGTCATTTTTTTTTCGAATGGTTTAGATATAGGAGCATGGGGACCAGCAGGAAGCTCTTACTCAGCTGTTACTTTCTAGGTGGGTACACCCGACTGCAAGGAGGACGCTGGAGCGATAGTAGAGCCCTCAGCTGTGTGGAGCGATTCGACACCTTCAGCCACTACTGGACCACAGTGTCTTCTCTCCACCAGGCCCGGAGTGGTCTCGGTGTCGCTGTGGTGGGAGGAATGGTCTATGCCATCGGAGGTAACAGCTGAAATATGTTTTCTTTCTAACATGGATACTAAAGAGCTTTTCTTGTAAGTGGTTCTGAGAAACCCAAGAGTAGATAATGCAACTTCTAGATACAACAATTGCATTGCGGATTCTTGGTTCTCTACCATCACTGCTCTGTTTGGGTTCCTGTGTTGGCCATTTTTTACTAACCTGCTCTCCTCTCATGGTATAGCAACTCACAGATAGGCATGTGGACATGTACAGATATCCTGAGACACGTAGTACATAGTTGGATATTCTGTGGACTTTGTGTACCACCACTAACAGTATTTCTTTTCCCACTTGTAGTTTAGCAAAAGTCCATATCCTAAAAGGCAGTAGTACAAGACAGACTGCTTGTTGTCTGCCTACCTGGAAAGGCTTGTTATGTATGTTAGCTCAAGGATGTGATGAGTAGCTCACCTCTACCAGCCCATCATTAAAGAATGCATATGTATACTGTTTTTGTCATTGCGGAACATATTCTTTGGTCTTGAAAACACCATCAGTTGTGCTACAGAGTAAAAGTGTGTAGCACTGTGGTTGTCTGCCCCTCTGATGCTTTCAGTAATGTTTTGGGAAACTGTTGATGAAAGCTATTCCTCGGGATGATTCAGTTATGGGTATAAACAAAGCTTTTGCTACTTTGGCTGTTTGATTAGCTAAAAGAAAGATCTTGTATTCAAATGTCTGTCCTGGAAGGAGCTGAAGAATTCTTCTATACCTGCAGTGCAAAACATTGCGTTTTCCTTTTCTCTGTTCTTGGTCTTATTATTCAGGTGAGAAGGACTCAATGATTTTTGACTGTACTGAATGTTATGATCCTGTTACTAAGCAGTGGACCACTGTGGCTTCCATGAACCACCCTCGTTGTGGACTGGGAGTGTGCACATGCTATGGTGCTATCTATGCTTTGGGTAAGTTTTGGGTTTTTTCTAGGTGAAGTTAATTTTTAAAGTGTTAATTCATGGAACTTGTAAATTGATTTGATCTTAAACATTACATTTTGGTGTTGCAAATTTGCAAACTGAAGTTTTGAAAAACAGCTGTTTACTTGAGCATTAGTGTACCAAATCTTTGTGGATTAGCTATCATTCAGTTATAACTTATTTCTGTTCTGGAGCAGTGTACCATATGTCTGAAAATGCAGCTAACACACAGCTTCATGCTATAAAATTCTTTCCTGTCTTTGCTATTATTTGCAGGAGGTTGGGTTGGAGCAGAGATTGGCAACACAATTGAAAGATTTGATCCAGAAGAAAATAGTTGGGATGTGGTGGGAAGCATGGCTGTGCCCCGTTACTGCTTTGGCTGTTGTGAAATGCAAGGTGAATATTAAGTTTGTATCCATAAGCAGTTCTGAGAGGCACTGGATTTTGAAGCTTTGTTTAATTTTTACCTTTGTCTCATACTGTGCTGTCAGTTGCACGTGCTTGTGCCTCACTTATTTGTTCTTCTAATACCGTATCTTTAATTTTGCAGAATTGAAAGACTGTATATAAAATTATTTACGTCTTCTGCCTTTTATGTCATGAACACAGTTTTTATATGGTTACCCAGCTAGTCTTTTAACAGTTGGTTATCCTTCCCAATACTGCTTTTATTTACCTCCCATACTTGCATTTGTTTGTGTTTCTTTGTGACAATCTGAAGAGTTAGAATCACAGAGTAGTTAGGGTTGGAAAGGACCTTAAGATCATCCAGTTCCAACCCCCCTGCCATGGGCAGGGATACCTCACGCTAAAC
>WYDI02031995.1:0-18513 GCA_009867235.2 Psittacus erithacus | reverse complement strand
TCCCCCATCCCTCCGGGAGCCGAGGGAGGAGGTGGGGGGACAGTGAGTGGGCTGTGTGGCAGGCCTAAACCACGACAACTGGGCACTGAGTGCAAGAAGTCTTAGGGTCATGACTAAAACTGTGTGTAACTAGTATTTCAGTGTGAAATTCACTGTGCACAGCAGAAGCATAGCTGAAGATATGCTAAAGCATATGTCAAGGATTGCCTATTTCAGAGCCAATGACAGATGTTAAAGAATTTTCTACTATGGCCAAAATACAATGTGAAGACAGTTACTTTCAGTAACCAGAAATTAAGCTGGAGATACTAAATAATGAAAAAACCAATAGCAACAGCAGTTAAACATGACAACTCCTATGAGAAGGCTCACATACAATAAGTTAGAAACAATGTCGAAGAGTCTTCTTTCAAAAAGTGAGTAAATTCATCTCCTAGCCAGAGTAACTTTGTGTAATTTCAGATGCTCTACAGGATTCAGGACATTTGCAGAACATCTCGTGGGCAGCCTGCAGATCTTTTTGTTTTCCTGTCACCTTTGCCAATACCCTGCAATTTTGTCTTTGACATGTAATGCCAAAATACAGTATTGATTTCTAGAAAAAACTCTCCTGTTTCCTAAGGGAAGAGTTTCTGAACAAGGGAAATAGATAATAGATTTCAGAAAGGTAATTTTACTAATTTTCTAGATCCAACACAGCATAGCAGAAAATAAAGCAAGAAAAGATGCAGTTCAAAAACCAGCATTTTCAGGAATGAGTAGAAACAATGTGTGCGTATTGGGTCTGCCTGGGGTGGAGTTAACTTTCCCCATAGCGGTAGCTAGAATGATGTTGAAAACACACCAATGTTATGGCTACTGCTGAGCAGTGCTTGCGCAACATCAAGACCCTAACAACAAAAGCAAATATAAATGAGGAGAACGGGTGGGTGAATTTGTCATTAAGTCATCTACTGAGGCAATCACTATGCATATTGAGCTACTTCCCAAGAAGTGGCTGCACAGCTTGTTGATGGAAAGGAAATAATCTTTCTTTTAATCTTTTCTGTCTTTTGTATGCAGGCTGGGCTTTTCTTTATTAACTGTCTTTATCTCAACCTATGTGTTTTTCATCTTATTTTCTCTCCTTGTCCCACCAAGAAGCAGGTGTGAAAGGGTGGCTTGGTGGTTGCCTTGCAGTCCGTCAAGGTCAATCCACACAGTGCACTGCACTATGACACAGGTTTTTTGATTAAGAATGTAACACTAAAATTTATAGATTGTGATTAGTGTAAGGATCTCCTGAACAGCACTTCCAATGTGTATTTAATGTATTAATTATTGTACAGTTACCTCTTCCATCATATTTAAACCTGGATTGGAATATTATTAACTTTTATGGTGTCTCAGCATACTGCTGGTGCAGAAAAGAGCACTTGAACTTTAAAAACTTCTTCTTTAAAACTGTTTCTCATGCAGTCTTGCTGAATAAATGAAAGAAGATATTGTGAGTATGGCAATGATCTCTTTCTTACAAAACTATTAATGAGTATTTACTTCACATAGACTTGCTTACCTTGAAGACAGCCTGTGCTTCTACCAACTGAGATATTATCCTGTATTGTGCTCTTTTAGTTTGTATTGTCCACTTAAGCCAGTTAATTTATCATAAGTCCCATCTGGGTTAAGAGTACACATGGTAAATAAAGAAATAAAACTTAGGTAAACTGGAAAGACACAGAAATGGCTTAGTGCTAATCTTTGGTAAGATTCCACCTACTTAACACCCATTAGCAGCTGCACATCTTAACATGTCGTGGCCCAGAAGCCAGTATTTCCAAGAAATACTGCTTTGTCCCCTTTATTAACCAGAATCAGTAGAGTCATTCATTAACTGTAAATTAAAGAACTGGCATGGGCAGGGGTTTTATGCTGGTTTCTTTTCTAACTTATATTTCAAAACATCTCCATATTTAATCTCACTGAAACAATTGATAGTTCCTCTCAGAACACCCACTCTTAAGAGATTAATTCACCTTCATGGAGTTTCTAAGGTTTTATTTAGTCTCTTCCTACCTTAACATTCCCAGAGTAACCACTTATACTCAAATTCTTGGGGAAGATTCTTTATCAGAAACCTGCTATTCACAGCCAGTTCACTATTTACTGTGTTAATTTTATTTTGGCTTTCTGCTCTGAACTGTAATCAACCCCCGATCTTATGAAAATCAAAGAATATCAAAGTAGAATACCTGATACAAAAAAAATCCCGGGTTTCTGCATAGTGACATTGCATGAAGCTAAATGCTTTCCAGCTGACTAAGAGAAATCTTAATTTTCCCATCCAGAATTCAGAAATAACTTTCCAAGCCACAGGACCCTTTTTCACTCATCTGTTGCTATGTACCTTTCATGTCTTGGACCTGAAATTAGCTCCCAATACAACAGGTTCTGCTGTTGAAAGGCTCTGATTTGCTGCATGTTTCTACGGCTCATAAGATACTTATTCTCTTTCTCTTATTTGTAATGACATCAGCCTGGTTCATGACCCAGCTGATCAGCTGTTGGGCAGGGAGTCAAGTATCTCTCAGCAAAAATTTCAGACCTGTGTCATAAAGACAGACAAAAATTAACACTGGCTGAAAGATCTTGTTAAAATGTTGTTCTTAAGCTGTTAGACACCACTCAGGCTTTAGTCGAGCTGAAGCAATTAAGAATTCATAGATGAATACTTCAAATGAATTTCATTTATTGCTCATGCTTTACAATATTTTAATGAGTTGGAGATTAGCTCATACATCTTGAAAATTGGCAACTTTGATAAACTATGCTGGACTATATAGCTCAATTCACTTCTAGCTGGTAACTGTATTTCAATGGGGAGTATACTAATAATGCTGCTTGTGTTATGGCAATTACTGTAATAGAAAACCAAAAAAAAGTTTCTATGGAACCATCAATGTACTCAATATGATGTAGATTGGAATTTTTGTAATTCCAAGATATCAGGAACAAAACTGAATAACTGAAGTATTTAACCAAAAAAACCCCAAACAAAACAACAACAACAAAAAAAAACCCAAAAAACAAAAAAAACCCCAAACCAACCAAACAAACAAAAAAAGGAAAGAAAGAAAAACCACCAACATCTAAACATCTGTGAGGCACTGAATTTTCTACTTAAATGTGCTTCTGAACATTTAGAATTACTAACCATTCAAACACTAAAGAATTGAGGTGGAATATATACAAAATAAACATGATAGTTCATTTGTTTTTTTTTTCCTGAAAAAGAAATGTTAGTTTTCCTGGACAAAATAGATAAACTAATCTTTTTCTCTTGAACTGACTTATCTGGTTCAAAACAGAAAACAGTGATTTATTAAAGACCTCCTGAAATTATTTGATATATCAAATAGCTTTATGTTAAATATTCTTACATAAATTTAAAATACTATCATTAATGTTACTAAGTGATGAACTTATAATTTCTAGTATCTGGACATAAACTTGTATAAAACAAGCTTCTCTCATTTTTTTCTGAATGCATGACCTCTTTCAATGAAGCTTCAAGAGATAACATCATATCAAACATGTATACTGCATTTAATGAGATAAATCTGGATTTTAAACATACCTCTGTTACCCTGCTTCTTTCTAAGTTATAGCAGTTAAGCATATGCAGGTCAAAACCTGCTGTAGTGGAAGTGCTCACAAAAAATCAATATTCAAGTAATGACTGCAAGAAAATATATTTAAATGGGATTGATTTATTTTTCTTTTCATTGTCTTCTTGGAGTTTGGAAGTTATTTTTACTTAGCTAGAAAAACTAATATCCAAGCTGATAAAATATGCATGGAGCCATCCTCAGATGATAAAGGTAAGGAGGTTTGGAACTCACTGAGAAAGTATGTTTTCTGAATATATCTGCTTTGAATGGTAGAATGGTAGCTGCCCACACAGCAGTCTCTCAGGGTGCTGATATGAGTCATAGCTGACAGAAGGAATATACGCAGCTTCTTGCCCTTACACACTTTCATTTATTCAGATGTTTCTTTTCAGTTTATGTGATGATTCTTTAAGGTTGACAAACTCCACAGACAGACAGGCTCCACTGCTCGTAGAGGAAAAGAATAAACAGCATTAGGTTGTGCCTACATTAGCAATTTGGTTCAGAGCAGAATCTTGGTTTTGAAGCCCTGACAATTTGTATTTACTGACCACGGGGCTGAATTGTCGGGCTGGTTTTGATGCAGAACTAGGTTCTCTCACGGGAAACTAAATTGGGAGTTCTGCTCCAAAAGTGCTCCTTGGTCCCTGAACCAGGGTGGGTCATGCTCTCCCAGGACCCTCTGAGGTATGTAGCAGAAGACTCCTGATCTGTCTAGAGGTCTCACAACAACCTGGAAGCTTTCTAAAGCAACATACAGTGACAATTCCTGTAAAAGTATTCCTGCTTGTCATCTGCTGCCAAACTTCAGCTCTTTCTTTTGATTCAGTCATTCCTTTGTCATTCATCTGCTCTCTCCCTTTTTCAGGACCCTTTTTCTTGCTGCCATCTGAACTACTTTATTTTGCTGTATCTTTTCTTCTCTAGTCTCACTGAACCTCATAGTATCCATATGAATATTTAATAACATTTAAAATTATTAATTTTCTACTTTTTCCACATGTTTCTGCCATGTTGATGCTGTTCATTTCACTTCTCAAAAAACACATGGAGAAGGAACCTTTGGCAATATCAGGGGTTTTAACCTCAGCACTGCCTCTGTGTGTCAAAGATGACTGTTTCAAGGTACACAGCACAGAATTCAGCATAATCATGGCAGTGCCCTTGAAATCATGTTTTGGAAGTACACACCTGTTCCTTGAAGATTTCTTGAGAGGTCTTTGGCTGGAAGCATGACTCAGAGAAAGCAGCTCATTCATGCTCCTGCACTGGGATGCCAGGACTGTGAAACAGGAGAAACAAGAGAGGTACACAGCCCTGTTTTCGCAGAAGGCACCTGCAAAGCCATGTCTCTACACCCCTTCCCTGCAATGGCCTGTGCCAGCAGCAGGAGCCTGTTCCAGTGCTCCCAACTTCAACACTCCCTCAGTGTCCTCTTTGTTATAGTCTTCCATGCACAGGCATGATAGCCATTTAAACACAGAGAGGAGTATAGTTCTTGTACAGGCATTGCATATACACAAATAGCACTTATACAAGAATGAACACCTCAAATAGCTTGATCACGCTCTGTCTTGCAGGCTGATCAGACTCAGTGCTCACTAGCAGATTTTAGTCATGGGTCGCTCAGGTAGCTTATGGTCCTTTCAGTGCCCAGCTCCTAAATCTATTGAGCTGCCCTCCAGCTAGTTTGACTTAAAGTTTGTTAGTGTTCTACACAAAAATGTCCCCAGTAGCTAGCCCAGAAATCACGTCCTACTCTCCCACTAGTCTGGTTTGAAGCATCGCAAATGGATATAGTCATGCACGGCGTGATGAGGACAATGACACTAATACTAAAAAAAGCGCTTAAAGTTTAAGAAGAAAAATAGAACAGACTGTAGTAATCAGATACAGGGCTTGGTCAAACAAGAGTGCTCATCAGTGTCTGTTTGCACACAGATGTCCCTGTTAAAATAAAAACCAAACCTCATAACAGAGGGAGAAGCAGTCTATAGAGACTGCAGTAGGACACTGAGCAACTTGCAGGTCTGTCAGGAGCTTGGGTGTCTGGAAAGCAGAGTGATAAAGGCACAGGATACTCTGGGGAGGTGGTGGGAGGTGTTAAAGTGCTTGCTGGAGGCTTTCTGCCTCTCTAGTGCTGCAGAACTGTGCTCCCAGGCAGCAGCTGTTGAGCCAGATGTGGGTGGAAGAAGAAACCAACCAGATGACGGACAGATTGATTTCCATAACTCCAGGGTCTAATCAGCCAACTCTGCCTCTGCTTGCTGCCTTCCTACCATTACCAATTTTTTTCCCTCTTGAGCTGCAGCTGCTGCTCATGTACTTCCTGTGAAGCTTCCTTCCCTTTGCCAGCCTCCCTGGCAGCTCTTCAATGAGCAACAAGCAAACACATTCTACTCACATCATCCTCCCCTTTTCTCATGAGCTGAGTGCAACATCCTATCACCTGCTTCCTCCCAGGTTAACTACTCTGACCAAAGCAAGAGAATAGTATGCACACTACGGGAGACAGGCTGTTTCCCAAGGTGTGCAGGTAGCAGCCAAAGCCATCACATAGCATATAGGAAAGGTCAAATAGAGCTTTGAAAGTCTGAGGACACATGATGAGAGTAATCACACCTGCCTTGAAAAGACTTTGCAGTAAGGGGGGGGGAGGGGGGGCAAAGCAGGCAAATACTTCAGTCTCACTGTTTTTTCTTTTATCCTTGGGAAGCTGACTGATAGGAATTGGGGTTTGCAAGGGATAGCCACTGTCTTAAACAAAGGAATGGGCTCCAAGTCAAGTAAAGCAGCAGCATCAGCTGGTGGCAGAGGTCCTTTGATGTTTACTTCTATACCCAGCATAGGATGTTGACCATCCCCTGTCCCAAGGAAAATGCCTTCCTGCTAATCTGACATAATGTTCCGTCCAGAATCTCCAGCAGACTGGGGCACAACACATGCAGGGGTATGGACTCTCAGTGATTGCTATTTAGGCTGTGTATTTTGTTCTTTTTCTTTATTTGCTTGACAGATGTACTTATTACAGTAGTTTAGCTGAAACACGAAATACAACCTATACTTGGAAACAGGGAAATTCCTGACACACAAATTTAGTTTATATGCATTAATGGCTATAAAGATTTGAATGAGAATCCTACTATAAAGCAAAACTGCAGGTGCTTTTATTTATGAATCCCCCAGTTTTAAAGGAATGTATTGCTTCAAAGAGGCTGAGTCTATTTATTTTGTGATAGTTTTGCTTCAACCATTAAGAAATGTGCAGAAACCTCCCCAGCAATATGAAAAAAGCTTGAAGAAGTAAAATCCCTTTTCTGCCAAAATAAAAGTTTCTGAGCACCTGTTCTATAAATGAAGAAAGGATTCCTGTATTGTATCTTGATATTAGTAGTTGGTGATTCTACATGCAACTGCATCTGCAGTAAAATCACAGATAACTGGCAATTTAATAGTAATCAAAAAGGAAAGAGGGAGATAAGCATTGTTTACTTCTTAATGTTGGGAACTAAATTATCTGTACTGTGTGTATTATTAGCAATTTATGTTCCATCAGTAATGTATAGACCTGATCCACATAGAGTAATTAAAAATATTTCATTAATGATAACTGAGGTAACTGAGGATTTTTTTTAGTCTGTGAAACATGCAGCAGTTTTCCAGTGAAGTTTTGCCTTTAAGAGTTTTATTCCTTTCATCATTCTTGTTCTGTGTTTCCACAGATCTGAAAAAAAAACCAAGCTTTTAAACTTTATGGTCAAGGAAGCTGAAACTCATGATAGCTTTTTATCTAAATTGGGTTAACAATAGAGTGTTTCTATGTTTAAACTACGGATTGAACTGGATGCATTTAACCCTAGTGTGTGAGGAGCCAAGGTAGCAGTTCAACTTTAAAATGCAAAAACACAGCTTCATTTTCCTTTCCTATTGAGCCACCTTGTGGTTAATAACTGCATTGTACTCTTGAATATGCATTTAACATGATGGGAAAGTTACTATTTTATATCCCTGGATCTTAACTTAATAGGCTTCTTGGAGCATAAAAAAGACATAGTATGATTCATATAAATATAAAATAAAGTATAAATTGGAGAGGAAATCATTATTCTTTAATTTAGAATAAGTAGTTATCTGTGCTTCAGTATCAGTAAAAAGGCTGTGGTAATACTTTGCAAATGAGGCCACATATTATTTGCATAAAGAAAATACATGTTAACAAAAACTGTAGTTTTCCAGACATAAGAACTGAAACTGTATTGTCTTAAACATGTATGGGCTTTCATGAGCAGAGTTTGGAAAACAGGTTATAATGTCAATATTAATCCATTTTCCATGTGCTTTAATTATTATGGCCATAGCAATGATAAGTTCTACAATATGCTAGGTAGAATTTCCTATTATGTAGAGTGAGAAAATGTTCAGCTCTGTGACATGGAGCATTTAAGACATGAACAAAGAAAGAAAAAAGAGATTTCTTTCCTGCACAACAAATATGCTATACTATGCAGAACACACAAAAGGGAAAGTCACAAGCGAACACAGCCCTATTATATTATTTATAAGGGTTCAGTAAAGGAAGCTTCTGGCAAAAAGTAAAAACACTGAGAATATTCTAGTAAAAGATAGGAAGGTCATGCTGTTGTACATCTTAGGACAAAAGTAATTAATTCAGTCATAAGCCAGCACTGAACAAGTCTCTTTCCTTGTACTAGTGACTCTGTTAAATGGCTAAGCTTTTGAAGCATCAGTTTCTGTCTGCGCAGTGAACCTCCACACATTATGGAGCAGTGTTTTTACAGATTTTGTAAGCCTTTAACAATAGTTGAAACCCATGTGATATCTGGCATATAATGGCTCAGTAGCAATCCTCTGAAGGGAAGAACAGAGCAATGAATAGATTTTTTTAGGAGCTTTCTGGAAGAGCTGAAATTAAAAAGAGAAGTTTGAAACATTTCACCCCATCTTCCCATCTAGGGGACCAGGCTGAAAGACAGATCACCACGAAGTAATGCTAGTACTGACAGCAGCTTGTTCAGAGTCCTTGCTGAATTACGATTTCTTGCTTAATTTTGTCAAAGGATGCTGACCAGGCAGCTATCAAAGACATTCAACATCCAACATAAGCATTTAATATGTAAGATTTATATTGTTAAGCAGAAAGTAGGGAGTAAAGAAAAAAAAATAGCAGAAAGATGAAATAGGAAAATTTGTGCCTTATAGAAGAACAAATCTTGCTGGTTGAGTCCCTGCTAAGGGACTAGTATTCCAGTAAGAGTGATTCAAAGGAGTATTACTGGTACACAAAGTGCTCATAGAATCATAGGGGCCTACAAGGATGTTGGAGAGTGACTCTTCATTAGGGACTGTAGTGATAGGACAAGGGGTAATGGGTTCAAACTTGAACAGGGGAAGTTCAGGTTAGATAAAAAGAAGTAGTTCTTTACTGTGAAGGTGGTGAGGCACTGGAATGGGTTGCCCAAAGAAGTGGTAAATGCTCCATCCCTGGCGGTGTTCAAGGCCAGGTTGGATGGGTCTTTGAGTGACCTGGTCTAGCATGAGGTTTCCCTGCCTATGGCAGGGACTTGGAACTAGATGATCTTAAAGTCCTTTCCAACTCAAACCATTCTGGATTCTATGATTCTATATGGTAAGGGGTCTACTAGAAAAGAGGCCTAATTCAATAGTCAGAATTTAAATGCCAGCAAATCAAAAGAAGCCAAGTCACTGTGATGTGTGTGTGCATTCAGATACACTTTTGTGTGTGTGTTAGGCTTTACAAGCACTAGCAGATGACATAGACCAAAAAATACAGCAGCACAACTGCAGCAGAGAAAATCTTTGTAGAACAGACATTAAATTTTTACAGTGATGACTGGACTAAGTCAATCTGAAAAGCAAAAAGTTTTATTAATGGGCGCTCATGACTGTGGCAGAACATTTCTACTGGTAAGAAATGCTGTGGGAATAGGAAAGTAATTTGGAAGAACTCAGCTTTTTACATGGTTCAAAAAATCTCTTGTAAAAGAGTTTATGGATGAAATGTAGGGCAACTAAATATATTCTTTAAAAAGACAATTTATGTCATCCTTGGACACAGAGCAGCAATGGCTGGATTAAAGAGCATCAGGGCTAGCCTCCTAAGAAGAGTGCAACATTGGGTAAACAGAGAACCAATGTTACTGAAGAGGAGTCAGGTGACACCTACCAAGAAATCCACATTGAGATATTTGCTTGGCTCAGGATAAACAGTGTTAATGAAACAGAAATAATTTAATTCCTCAAGGTACAAATGAGTAGTTCAAAAGTTTACTAGATAGACTGTACCAAGGTACAGCAACAACTGAGGATTTAAATAAAGCAGATAATTGTGTAAAAGAAGAGAAAAGGTTTGGATAGACAGAAGACAGATTACTGTACCTAACAGCTAGCAAGAACATAGCAGTTAAACAGATTTCTACATTTATAAGAGAAATCAGTGAAGAAGCATGTAAACCATGGAAAAATGAGCAGAAGGGAACTTTCAGTTTTGCTATGTCAGTATCACAGTTATCCTGCTGAGGAACTTTAAGATCAGCCCCAATTTAACAGGAGCATTGCCATCTATTTCACTATTATGTATTCCTTCTTGAGTTTCCCTTGTGTTCTAGTATCCCAGGCCTGAGCAGGAGCACTTCTGTTCAAGGTGCCATAGCTCAGGAGATGATAGTAGTCGAGAGTACAAGGTGGAACACATATACTTAGATACTGAACATTCATTTTGTACAAGGAATGCTGATTTCAGTATTTAGAAGGACTATTTCTGGGAGAATATGTCAACTTAAAAGTCACCATTCCACATTCACAAGGGTACTGAAATACTACTGTAAACTCACTACTGGGCTCTCATCTAATTTCCCATTTAAAAACCAAACTGAGCAACCACTTAAGAAAAACCAAAAAACACAAACAATTGGGTAACTCTAAAACAGACCTAAATGCAGAGCAGATAGGAAGACTAGTTAGGAGAAGGCATGAAAGAATGGCTTGGTGTATGTCTCCAGCATTTGCTGTCTCATACAAATATGTGCATTTGAGCAGCAACATTGCTTTGGAGGGCTTCACCAGCAAATCTGAAGTCCATTCATGCAGTTAAGTCAAATGACTCATGACTGCTTCAAGGGATCCAATGGTTTAATCCTTTAGAGTTATTTCTGTTTCTGTAGTGCACTTTATATGTGTAGATAGCAAGTGTGGTAATTAATTTTAGAAAAAAAATGTTGGAAATGGGAATGACTTACAGCTTTCTTCTGCAGTTACAAAAACTGTTAGAAAACAAGATCTAAGAACACATTCAAATGTGACATTGCATGAGTAGTTTTGATAGATATGTATTTGCATACAGCTGGAATAGGTCACGTGCTAATGGGAAATTACTTTCTCCTGTGTTAGGAAAACACAGTCTGACACTACTTCAGAGTTATCTGTCCTTCTTAGCTTAAAATAATAAGTTAAAAGATTCAGAAAGGAGGAAAAAAAGCAAAATCTTTTAGCAAATCTACAGTTCTCCAGATCATACTTGACAAGAGGCATAAGAAGACACTTATGGCTCCACTGAAATGACCAGAGAGCAATTAAAGACACAGATGGTGCAGAACATATTTTCTTCAAATTACCTAATAAAACATACAAAGAAAATCCTCACTTCACGAAAATTTATGGAACATTTTACTAATATTTTACTGCAGATATAAAACTAATTCAGTACAAATTAAATTGACTAGAAAAAAAGAACAGTAAAATCTAAGGAAGTTTGAGATCAATATAGTAATAAAAAGCCAGGGTTAGACAAAGAATGATCGTTTTCTATATGAATGTTTCTGTATTTGGGCAGAAAATGTTTTTGTTTTATTATTACCTAAATGATGAAGTGTAATAATCAATTTGATAACGGATAGGGTAATCTTACTACTTTTAAAAATGGGGATGCTCCTGCGGTCATGAGGAATGGGCAGCGGCGGGTGGATGCTTCCTGCAGGGGGCAAACTTGGGCCGTCTCGCCGCTTGCGAGCCCGGGCTGAGCTGCTCTGTTTTGTAACGGTGTTACACGCCTAGTTCATTTTACTCCATTTTCTCCCATTGTTATTACAACTTCGCTGAGCAGTTGTTTATCTCAGCAGTCTTGAACCAATTCTAAATTACTGGGCAACAGCCAAAAGAAATGCAAAATGTAAATCTTACTAAAACTGACTCCAAAAAAGATGTCATAGTGAATCACAACTAAACAGAAAACCAAAACCCATACAAATGCTCTTTACCCCAAGCATACTCATATAGTTTTCCATAATTCTTTTTTCTTAGAATGGCAACGTGTACATGTTCCCTTTTAGAAAAACGAGAGCAAAAATACCATGAGAAAGCATTTATAACACTATATTCCAAGTAAGCTCAAGATATTTGCAGCTTAATTTGCAGCACTGTGAAAACAATAAACCATCCTGAGTTCCCAAATTAGTTTTGGATAGAAGCTCAGTAAATTCTTCTGAACTTTTTACCTCTTGAATGCATTGTGCAATGTCTACCATCTGGTTCATTGGTACAGCACGCACATTTTACAGCTGAAATGATAATGAACTAAACCATGAAGTCTGTTCAGTGGGATAACTTAAGTAAAACAATTTTCATTCCAGAGTTTCTCATGATGTCTTAGCATAACAGACATGATATATTTAAGAGCCTTCCTCAAGATTTATCCAATTTGAAGCCTGAAAATAATTGAATTGAAAATATTACTGTTTATACTGGTACTCCATGTTTGTCACTATGCAGTGTTTAAGAGGACATCTTAATATTCACCAGTCATGCTGGGTAACAAGAAATTTCCCCCTAAACAGAGTCCAAAGTGAGCAAGCATTCCTGTGTTACCATGTAACACACTCACTGGAAGCCTCCCTGTCAAAGTATGAACTGTGAGTACCAGAGATTTATTCTATTTTAGAGAATGCACATGGGATTTTATATTTTCACTGTACAAACCTGAGTTTTATGGAAGTGAGCCAGGGTTTTTATAAGAATACACTCTTTTACAAGATTTGTAGCACACCTGGCTTTTCTAGTAAAAACCCAATCAATATTAAAAAAAAACCCCAAACAAACCAACACCCCCATCCTGCTCCCCCAAACAAACCCAAAACTCAAACCTCAAGCATTTCTGTGGGACTTGACTAAACCTAGAATTAAAGAGTCCCAGAAACCAAAAAGTTGCTAAAGGTTTTAATCTAGGTTTAAGAGAGATGTAACTATGGAAATACAGCCTGGCATGTGCACAGTCCCTAACTTCAAGAAAAGCACATGGGTATTCGTAGCATCTGCCTGTTAGTTACCGTTAGTCATCCTCTTAGTCACCCTTTCTTCTCTTATTAATATAGAAAATGACATGTCCTGAAATAATTTGAGTATTGTATGAATTTCATCATTCTTTTGGTCTGTGGTAAGAGCAGCAGAACCTCTCACGTCTTTTCTGGGTGAAAGGAAAGGGAATAGATACTGCAGAGTAGATGCAACATGTTCCCCAATGTTGAGCTTTAAGGTTCTGTAGCATTTGACTGGGCTAGCAGAACTGAAGCCACTCTAACACCTCACAGTTTCACACTGTGAGGGGGCTGATAGAAATGCAGCATTATATTTCTTTCCTGAAGCATAAACTGTGAATTCCCATGTAGGATGCCACTACTAAGAGGGAATAATACACAAAACCAAGTCTTCCATCTAGTGCAAATGGAACTGATGCACATGTCACCAAATGGGTAAATGTTGAAATGCATATGGAATATTCTGAAATGTCTAATTCTGACAGAGAATTTTTCTGGAAGAGGTTAGAGAAATGTTTTCAAATGTGCCTGTTTTGGAGTGAGAGCTGAACATTTTCACCACCTGCCCCCCCCCATCTTTTATAGAAGAGAAAAATGTCCCAGAAAACCTGCCATGAAGAATTCCATTAACAGTGTTGCTATTTCCTCCCGCCAAAACCCTTGCACTTCATTTCATATAGCAAGATGTGCATCAGACAGAAAGGGGCTTTAACATTTCCAGAAACAATTGGAGCATTTGGAAGTTAAGAAGACCAGTTTTAATTAAGTAGCAAGAGATTCAGAAGCAAATGCCACCCCTTCTGTGAGCCATACATGGGGCTTCTATATAAAGCATATTTATAAATCACCGAGCCCTGAAATATTTCACCTTGGCTGTAATTGCTGCAACATGAAATCCAAATGGAAACAACAAGGGTGAGATACCTGTCAGGGCTCAGGTGCCAATTAGCTTGGTCTTAGAAGCTCACTTTAGCAACATTAGCAGCAGAAATACAGGAAGCTTTAAGTTTAGGATCAGTAAGTGTAGGTTTTAAGACTTGTGTTTAAGCAGTGGTGACTGAAGTAATCCATTGTAGTATTTAGATTAGAAGTCCCTTGGTGGCTTTAACCATAATAGAGCATCTGAAATTAGCAAAGTTAGTGCTAAGAAGACTTTTATTCTTCCAAACACATGCTATACAGCTTGTTACAGTAATTACTGAAATTACTCCTTTAAATGACAGCAGAGCCCTAACTCACAGTGTTGCTAAAATGCAGTCAACTCCACACTTTACTGGCATGCATGTCACAGCGCAATATGCAGACTGAGGCACCCTGTTTTGTTCTTCTATCCATATCTTTACTCTTTCAATTTCCTTCTGTCTTCTACCTCTACAACTGAACAGCATGCAACCAGCAATATAATGCTAGCCTTCCTCCCTACTTGAAAACCTCTCACTTCCAAAAAGTAATGTAAGATCCTTTTCAGATCTGTGGGACTAGTTTTGAGCTCCAGCTTCAAAGCTGAAAGTTTACATTCAAAAGCTTAAACTCAGCACCTTCTTTTGCCTCACCTAAGCTGGTTGTAAGGGTTGTCTTAGGATATTGCACTTCTTGGGACTACTACATCTTGCCATTAAAGTTTATTAAATCAAACTGCATTTACTCATTTATAATTCCATTCTTTTAATCTTCAAAAAACATTTCTCTGAGGCTTTCCTTTGATATCTATCAAAAGGTGTGGTCTATTCCACTTAAAAAAATGGAACAGTGAAATGGATGGTAAGAGCAGGAAGACATAATCATTGTCACTCTATTTTAAAATGAGGGCAGACCTTTCTGGTTATTAAGTCAGAGCAAAAGAATAGCTGTTAGAGAGTTTAAATTAAAAAAAAATCTACTTGAATGAATTCCAGTGAAGATAAGAGAAGTACAAATGATAGATCCCATTATAAACCTTGTAATAACTTAAAATTGATTAGTGTTTGAAGACTGATGGACAACTACAAAGCATTACTATTATAAAGCAAAGTGCAATTTTTGATACCATGCAACTACTTCAAGATTTCTAATTTCCTCCCTTTTTTACAATATTCACAGCCGAAATAGAGATATCTGCCATTCATGAGAAATGAGTCTAGTTCTGAAAATGATATTGTTAGTCATGTCAAGTTTTAATAGAAACAGTGAAATAATGATTTGGAAATAGAGGGAACCAGGATCAGAAGGAAAGATTCAGACATGCAAGCACAGGAGGTCTTTATCTGCTAAGAATCTCATTTATAGTAGGTCAAGCAAAGGAAATTCAGCAGCAGATATGAAGCTTAATATGAATATATTCAGTGACATATTGGAAAAAAAGACCATGTAGGTAAACCACAATTCAGTCATGAGCTCCTAAGCAGACTATTTAGTTTCCTCCTTGTGGTTGTTCACAAACTGACGTACAAGAAGAATTTATGGCTCAGTAGTTAGAAACTAGGCCATGGAAAATGTATGCAGGCTTTAAAGGATAAGACAGAGCCTCAGAAAACATGTGTGATCTGAAGTTATCTTTTACCAAACAATGAATAAAATGTTACATTAGAATAATACAATTTAAAATCCAATTTTGAACTCAAAGTAATTCCATTTTGAAGAACATTCTTTCTGTGATTATGACATTTTAACAAAGCCAGCACAATTTAGGATGGTAGTTGAACTATTTTATTAGAGTCCAATATCACAAAACAGTTAACTTCTTTCTACTTTTTATTTTCTCAAAGAAATAAATTTCAGAAGAATTAAGTTACCTTTCCTGTGTTGAATTTTTAGATTGTAGCAAATCCTAGCTTTTTTTTCTAGCCATCTATCGGGCTTCAGATACGTACAAAGATAGTCAGATAAATAGATAGATATCTGAATATGGAAGGTCTCTGGCACACAATATGATGAAAGTGATCATGGTAAGTCCTCATGAGAACCAAAAAGTAACAGGGTAATGCATTGTACCAGTTGTAATTATGTAAAGATGTGTGGTGACAACACAGATGCTAAGTTCACTGCCTCATAGGAACGCTACCCCCATCCAGACTTCAGCTGGAGTTTTCCCTTCTCTGTCAATGCAGTTAAGAATGAATGCTAGGAAAATCATTGATTAATTTTAAATTTCCTGACAGGAAATGAATGAATTAATTTAAGAATAAAAGTGAATTACCAATGATTTCTGACTGAGTTTTGGTGGGTTTTTTTGGGTTTGTTTTTTTTTTTTTTGAAATCAGTAACAAATGTGAACTTGACAGATTTCCAATGGAGCTGCAGTAATGTGGAGAAGGAAACAGAAGAATGTGGCTGAGCTGCACATAGTTACCGCTGATAAATCTTTTTCAGTAGAATATGACACATCTGTGAGGGCTTGCATTTTCCAGATGAGGTAATGAAGGGTGGAAAAAGAGCTTAGAACATATCAAATGGGGAGGACAGAGTGAAGAGATGCCTCTTAAATCCTTTTATTATATACTTCATTCAGGCAACATAATAAAATAGGTTAAAAATCAGAAAATAATCTGCTAATGGAGAGATTGCAATCTTGTTCTGTCAAACTACTACCGTTAGGTGAAGAAAGTGGTTAAGTTTTATCACAAGCTTTCCTCCGCAACATTCATTAGCAATTTTCCTTTCTGATTCCTTATTTATTGTTTAGTCTCCAGCTTTACTACCTCAGCAGTCTGATTCTGAAGATATAGCAGAATTTTACACATGGGTTATAGCACTATTATCAATTCCAAACATTATATTCAGAGTTAAACTAATTTTGAAAACATGATGGAATAACATGTAAGCCTAGCTAATAAAACAATCTTGGGGAAAGAGAGTTATGAATGTAGAAATTAAGTCTCTATTACAGATGAGTAATACTTAGCTATAGACCAGTTGGAAAAAAAAATCAACAAACTCTTCAGGATCTTTTGCAGATGAAGAAAGCAATTAATTCTCAGCAGAAAGTGATTTTGACAGACGCCATAATACGCAGGTAGCATTAAAAGTTAGTGAATAATTTCAATGCCAATCTCGATAACTGATAAATACATTTGAAAATAGAAAATTTATATAGAAAAATGTACAGTTTATTTAATTTTTCATCATGGATCTTTGGAAATAACAGTAATAGTCCTAACATGACCTTAGCAGGAATGAAAAATTGAGTATGGGAAAAATTGTAATTCAGTCATTAATTCTGAAGCCTTGCTGTGATAAATTAAATTACATAACAGACTCAGTGCAGTCTTGCATGGTTTAGTTTCTTTAAGTGTGATGTAATCTATCTTTTTAAGTGTTTTTGAACATGAAGGAGGGAGTTCTTAGGAGTGTAAGGATTTTACCAGAACAGAGCAAGAATATCCCTACTTCAGGAGTATACTTTGAACAGATGCCACCCAGAAACTTCAATAGGAACATTAACCTTTATATAATGCACAGAATTGACCAATTCTGGATGATGCAAATAAATTTCTTCTTGATTTTAAATGATGATCACTTTATTTCTCAAGGTATTAGGGTTGATTGGTTTGTATTGTTTGCCGTTAGCTGAAGTTTAATTGAAGAGAGAAAACCCATTTATGCCTATTAATGCTGTTTATATTCTCATCTTAATTACTCCAGCTTCATTCCAAAGTAAGTCCTTCATGTTGAATGCATTGCTCTGCCTTTCAATTTATATAAATGTTTATGAAGTCAAGGGTCCTGATTTGAAACTTTCATCAAGATTTAATCTGCCTCCAGAGTCAAAGCAAAATTATATTGAACTTAATTCAGGCATCAGTGGATATTGCATTTTATATTTTATTTAGACAACAACTTCAGTCTAAAACACCAGGAAATGATAAATGGGGAGCATACAGAGAAACAGAAGCAGTTATCAACTAAAGAAATAGGAACAAGCTATCAGGTGCTTGCATAGAAAAGAAGTGAAGAAGAACCATCAGGTTGTCATGAAAACTTGTGCTAAAACATTTCTAAACCAGGAAGAAAGAAAGATTTTAAATAAAAATGTAGGATAAAGTTAGGGGAATCACCTGGAAAAAGTCCTCCTTGGAAAAGGTTCAGTTTGTGGAAAGCAAAACTATACAAAGCATAATGAATAAGAACTTTCATTAAAGAATTTCATTTATTCTTCACTGTCCTTGATTAGTAAAATCTCATCTTGCCAGTGAGAAATAATTGTGTTGCTCAGGAGGAATATTTGCAAACTGAATATTTGCATCTTAAACACTCTGTTTGCATGAAGACATGAGTATTAAATACTGAGAAGGCAAGAAAAATACTGAATTAGAATCCTGGAGCAAGAGAATCTGTCATTCTCCATTACCACTCAAGTCTTGGAAGGCAGATGCAGGGACTGTGAGAATGAAGACCTTGGGCCCACTGTAGGAAAAGGTCTGGTTCAAGACCATCTTAAGAACCTGAACATACACAAGTCTCTGGGACCTGATGAAATTCATCCATGGGTCCTGAAGGAGCTGGCAAATGAAGTTGCTAAGCCACTGTCCATTATATTT
>WYDI02031994.1:0-10277 GCA_009867235.2 Psittacus erithacus | reverse complement strand
GTGACTCAGCAGTTGTCCCTGGCTATGTTTATGCAGCATTCAAGCTCCTGACAGCAGGATGCTTTGGGAAGCTGTGTTTCTATCCAGCACCTGGATATTTTAGCTTGGTGCGACAGGGTATGTGGAAAATGTATTGTTAATGTGTGTTATTAAAGCCTTCCCCTCTTGGGTTTTCAGAATGCCTTTGCTCAAATGGGAACAATAACATAAGGTATGTGATACGGAGAGCAAATCTTTCAAGAGCTGTAGATTTGTTCTCTGTTTGAGTTGGTTTGGAAGATGTTTGGGGACTGAAAGATGAAGGTACTTGCAAATTCTTCAGGAATGGTCAGCTCCGAAAAGTGATCATCCCGGTTTGTGTTGGAAGGGACCTTAAAGCTCCTCCAGTTCCAACCCGCTGCCATGGGCAGAGACACCTTCCACTAGAGCAGGTTTCAGTGTGGGCTCAGTCAAGTACTGCTGGTGTTCAGGAGGCTGTGATGACCTTAGAGCACATGTCTAGATCAGGATGTTTCCCCTCCACAGCATGCTGCCATTGTGTTCCTCAAGGTGGATGTAACTTACCAGTGTTTTCCTTCAAATGGGAATGCAAATGAGCCACCAGCTTCAGCTCTAGAGTGCCAGCACTTCTCTGCTGTTGAGCCTGTGTAATCTGAATGCTTAGTTGAGGCCGCTTTCATTTCTTCTCTTTCTCTGGGGCATCTATCTCCATGAATGCTCTTCTGCTCTAGTTGGCCACTCTGCCCTTCCTGAGTGAGCTAATGGTTGGTGTTGGTCAAGGTTTACATTACTAAGTCCCATCATCTGCTCTTGGTGGATGCCAGCTCTAACAGTGTTTATACTTGGATACAGTTTTCCATTTGAAGACAGTGTGGTAAAGCTGAGCTGAATGTCTTACTACAGGAGAAAATTCCACCTAGGAAAAGCCTTAGTCTGAATACAGTTTTCCTCTACAAATGTATTTATATGCCCTTCAGAATTTAGTCCGTGCTTCTTTTCTACTAACTGGATAATGTAGGCTCTGGCAGCCCGAGCAGTGGAAGTGGTGCCATACAGGATTTACACGTTCTTCAACTGTTAGCTGTACAGCTGGGGAAAACCAAATCAGTGCAACAGACCCAACACTGATCTCCTGAAGGTTTGACCCTGAGACCTCCCTTGGGCTTCCCCAAAGGAGGGTCACCCAAAGCAGACCATCCTAAGAGGGGAAACCTCAGCAGCAACAAAGCAAAACCGGCTTTATTTGTTGTAAAAGCAAAGACCCAAAGCCTTTCCTTACTTCTTGAGACTGAAGGTGTTCTGCCTACCACCACAAAGGCTTCCTACTGGAAGGTTGGGGCTGCAGTTTCTTTTTCCTCCGAGCGTGCTTTTCCTCACTTACTGTGATTGAATGTGTTATCCTTAGGGGGCACATTAATTGAATTCTCTCTCAGACTCTGCTTTAAGAGCTGGGAGGGCCCAGAGGAAAGGTTACCCATAGGGGTCCTGTGGCTAATGTGATTAAAAGTGATTTGGCTGTGGAAGAGAGAATGTTGTTGTTCTCCATTCTGCTCCTCTGCAAAGAGATAACACTGAGGCTGACTACAGAAGTGATAGGTCATGCATGCTCAGTTTGAACAACTATTTAAAGGCAGTTTCAGTAGGGCTGCTCATTGGGAGTTTAAGAAATAAAAGTTATTCCATTAGCTCAGTCTAATCCCAAGGATATCTCTTAACCTACTCTTCTTGGAACCCAGGCTAGCAAAAACTTAAGCTAAAAGGTGCTGTATTTAGAGCAGATTAGATCTCAAAGGCAGAGTTACCATTTTTTATGATGGAATTTGGGTGCTGGGCACTGATCTGTTTTGTTCTCACAAAGCTCATACATCAATGCTTCTAAGCTATTGTACAGTTTCGGGCTGGAGGCCCAAGGTTAGCCTAGATCTCCTTGCAATGGTTGTGGTGGGTGCTGTGCTCATGAAGCTCCCCTTATCCCTTGCTGCTTCCCTATTGGAGCCATAGTGGACGTCATGGTTCATTGTGCAATTGGATAGGTCCTTTAGGCGCAGCAGTTTGGGATAATGCAGCTGTGAAGACGCAGGCTCTGCCTCAGCTGTGTCTTGTTTCTCTCAAGGCTATAAATGGGGCTGAATTGGGGCATGCTGCTGTGATGGAGTGGGGCTAAGAAGAGAGGAGGGGGTAGTTTCTGGCTCTGAAGTCTGGACGTGACTTTGTGGTGTCCTTCTCCGCCCTTGTGTTGTGCCTGAAGGTGGGTTTCTTGTGCCTGCTGTCTTTAGGAAGCTCCTGGAGGGTTCCCCTGGCTGGATGCTGACTCTCTGTGCTGTTGAAAGCACTCAAAGACTCCAGGGTTTTGTGGTGATCCACTGACCCTGCTAGAAGATGCTTTAATATTCCTGATTTAGAATTGAATGTGGAGGCAGGAAGGCAAGTATACATCCCATTGCAAGTCTGAGGGCTGGTAAGGGGCTTTTAGGGGCTTAGTCTCATTTGTTGGAGTCTGCGAGTTGGTTTTGCCTGGTTTGGTCAGGAATGCATTCCTGGGAGAGGCACTACACCTGCGGCAGCATTGGAACGTGGGAACATTGGCCCCAGCACCAGAAGCTGTGATTTCCTTCTCCTGTGAGTCTGTTTTCCACATCTTCAATTGCTCACTGTGAGTATGGCATTGCTGAAATGATAAAACACCCATGGCAAGTAAGTCTTAGCCATTTAAGTGGTGTGTTAGGGTGTAGATTCAGGAACGGACATTGCATCTCTGAAAGTAGGTTGTATAGCTACCCAGGACTTCTAGCTTTGTATGTGGGAATGCTGGTGAGAGGGGCTTCGGTCTCATTTTGTGGATTCTGCTGGAATTGTGCAATGGGAATGAATCAGCATGAGCTCCTTATGGGTTTTGCTCTGGAAGATACTCCCTAAGCAAATGAACTTCCTTTGTGCTTTGAATAAGTTAATCACTGACTCATTTCTGTGGTTATTGCTTTCCTTATTGTGGGCTTCTTTGCTCAGTAAAACTTAGGTGTTTTTAGCCTGTCTTTGTCACGTCTGTTTTCAAAGCTTTTTTCCTTGCTTTATGGAAGGAGATGAATCCTGCCGTGTGTAAAGTGGCCTGAAAAGTCTGGAGCAGTGACGTATGCAAGCTATGTAAGTACATCTTTGGAAATGCACGGAGTTCTACACAGTGAAGGAGAGATTCGTGCAAGAGGTGAGATGTACCTTTAAAGCCGCTTTAAAAAACAAGTCATTTAGTTGTGTTGTGTCTAGGCCCCTCTGTCTGTGTTCCAAGGAATGTTGCTGCCTATGCTACCCCTGTGTATGGCAGCTGGGAAAATAATCATGTAGCAGCTCAGGGATTGGCAGTGCCATAATCTAACAAGAGCTAATAACATGTTGTCTGTTGGTTTTGAGTTGGCCTTGGGTTTCTTATTTTACTGGTTCCTTTAATGCAGAAAAGAGCATGGTGCCAGCTTGCAGTGCTTGGCTTCTGGGTACCTGCACTGTCCCCATTAGGGCTTTCCTTTTTTTGCCTTAGGAATTAAGTTTAAGTTCTTCTAACAAAGAATTCCAGGATCTTTCTGAGGCCAGAACCTTGGTTGGACTTGGGTTGTTGTGAATAGAAATAGACATCTTGGAGGCAAGAATATATATGGTGGGTAATGGATCATGTCTCTGGTAACCAAGTGATGAGATTGAGCAGACAAAGCAGACCCATCTGGGTCAAAGGCTGGATTAGCAGTGAAATGCTGAGCTTCATCTGAGGTGAAGCAAGAGGAAAATCAAGAGTTGGACCCTCAAAGTGGTTTGTATTGGAAGGGCCCTTAAGTCTCCTCCAGCTCCAACCCCTGCCACGGGCAGGGACACCTTCCACTGCAGCAGCTTGCTCCAAGCTCCTGTGTCCAACCTGGCCTTGAACACTGCCAGGGATGGGGCAGCCACAGCTTCTCTGGGCACCCTGTGCCAGCGCCTCAGCTGGTGTGAGATGTGGGGTGGTACTTAAAATGGGAAAATCCACAGTGGTTTTGTATCTTCCTCTGCTTGCAATGGTTTCCCATAGCAGTAGGAATGGTTGGGCCTGAGGCACTGCCAGTTGCCACTTTTCTCTGACCTGGACACTGAGACACTCTGGAGTGTGTGTCTAAAGTATTGCACTGTTAGTACTGGCTGTAGTAGAGCTGGGCAGGAATGAGAAGGGAGTAGGGCTCAGCTGAAGACAGCCAAATTGGGAAGCTGTCACTGCGTTTGTCAGATAATCCTGACAGAACTGAATCTGTTATGACATGGCTTTTCCAGACTCCTAAATGCAGCCATCCCCTGGGGATGCTAAACCTTTGCTTTTCAGAGGCTGTGAGCTCTTAACTGCAGTTATGTTTAGGGATGGGACACTTCCCCCAAGCTTAGTAGGAAAATGTCATATATAGCAAAATTACTTTAGGGTTGGGGTACATCTTGCAATGAAGTTGTTTAACCTAACCAAGCAATGCAATGTCTTAATAAAGCTGCCAAGAAAGAAGTAATGACTGTAGCTGTGTTCATTATTGAATAGAATAAATCTTTCAAGCTCGGTGCTGGAGCAGGGACAGAACTGAAGGCAAGCTGGCATTCCTGTTTGTAGGCTCAGCACATCGTGGTGTTAAGAGTGGCTACTACTTGCAGTGGGAGCAAAGATGGTCCTTCCACCCCTTCTTTCCCTGCATTGTCATGTTCCCCCAGGGACAGTTTAAGCTGTAATTTATTTGGGCTCAACTAGTATGAATTTGAGTGGGAATGTGTGTATAGAGGCATAAATTGGTCCTTGCTGAATAATACACCCTTGTTGGGGCTGTTCATTTGACACTTAACCTATTTTCTGTGGTATAATTCCTGTCACTCCCCTTCTTGCCAGGACAGTGGCAGAAGCTTCAAGTGCAGGTAAGCTTCTGGCCGATGTTGCTTTGAGACTACCCATCACATCCCTACTTGAACAGGGATGTGTGTTTCATGCCATGACATCAAGAGCCTTGAGCCTGAAAATGTCTATGCTTGTAGTTGTTTGTGATTGTAACTAGTGGCATTTATCCCTTTCACTTGGCTTGCTTATCCAGATGCCTTATCACAATGGAGATGTTTCTGCTGTGCAGAAGGGTAGCTCAGAAAAGGTAAATCCCTCTTCCAGACATGGGCAATGGTGTGAAAGGGCTTGCCTTGAGTTAAGGAGGAGGTGGAAGAGAGCTGGCCCCACAACTCTGGCAGAAAAGGCTGCTTCAGATGGGGAGTTTAGTCCCCAAGGGCTGCAGAACTGTCTGGCTGGTTCCCAGGCCATCTGCTGTGAAGCGTGCATGGCTCTGCAGTTGTCATCTCTGCTTGCTCTGGCTCAGCAGCCTGGGGAAGTACCATGGAAGAGCCCTGGAGTGAGCCTTGGGTACAAGCATTTGAGTTCAGTGTGTGAAGAGCTGCCCCTTGGCAGGGGCAACACATGCAGCCTGTGCCCTGCCTTGTACGCAGACACCAGCAGTTGTGCTCAGTACAATGGAATGCAGCATGCTTAGGCTCAGGAAGAGATGAGTGAGTCGTTTCAGGTACTTAGATGCTGCTTTTTGCATGTTCTGTGTTTTTCAGGTAGCTTGAGTACTTCCCTGCAGGGCTCTGTATTCTGCTGCTGTGTTTGATGGCCCTGGTTACATCCGTGTTAGCTTATGGATGCAACTAATAACTTGGATTTGAGATGCTCCTGTAAGCATTGTGAAAAGGAGTCGTCTGTAATGGCAAGTTGGTGTTGTCAGACCTTTGGCTTGGTCACATCCTGGGATTGGAAGCATCTGGCAGTAGGGAAGATCAATTTTCTGTGTAAGTATTGCTTTATATTTAAACTTCAGTTCAGAGGTTTTCTGATGTAACATTAGCACAATTCTGTGTTCTTAAACTTTCCCTGCAGAACTTTGAGATGTGGTTCAAACCGAAACCTGCTTTTATTGTTTTCCACTTGCCTGTCAGTCAGTTGACTGCATTTTTTTTGACTACATGATAAATGCCTTCAATTTCAGTGTATTTTTGTGCTGTTCAGCTGTAGAAAAAGGAGCTCAGTGAGCTCTAGTGACTCAGTTTTGCAGTGACTTGTGTGATAATGCAGCACTTCACCTGCCTGGCTATGGGTAAGGCCTCTGCTCAGGACTGATGAAATAACACCAAGACTACTGAAGTCTTGGTTAATGTCCCCTGCATTAGGCAGTGAAGTTGCAGTTAAGTGGGCTGCTGTGCCACTTGCTGGCACATATCCATTAGCGCTTAACTGAAGAACTGTGAGCCAGCCATAGATAGCATTTGGAAGCCAAAAGGGGTCACAGGCATCCTCGCTCTGAATTACAGTGTTTAGACTGAAAGGGGTAATCCAGCCCAAGCTTCCTGGTGGGGCAGGGTCACTGGGAGCAGGCCTGTGTCCTGCTGGGGTCTGGATATCCCCATGGGTGGAGACTCCACAGCCTCTCAAGCAGCTTGTTCCACTATTGGACCAGTCTCATGGTCAAAGAGCATTTCCTTGTGTTCAGATGGGATTCCACATATTGCAGTTTGTGCCCATTGCCTCTTGTCCCATCAGTGTGCACTGGTGTGAGTCTGCCTCCTCCTTCATTCCCCTTCATCAGGTACCTAGACCCATTGACATGATCATTACCAAGCCTTTTCCTCCCTAGGCTGAGCAGTCCCAGCTCTCTCAGCTTTTCCTCATACAAAAGATGCTTGAATAGTTTAGTCATCTTTGTGGCCTTGTGCTGGACTCACTCGAGTAAATCCATGTCTTGTAGAGGGGAGCCCAGACCTGGACATAGTACTTGAGGCATAGTTCTGAGTAGATGGAAAGGAAATGCCTGGATCCTGGCCCAACAGGATGTGAAAGGGATGTGAGAGCACTGCATTCCCCAAGTTATCTTCGTAAGGGATGGACAGCCAGGGAGCAGCTTGTTTAAAAACAGTCTGAGGCTATATTAAAAGCCTGATGGGTGAAGGAATGTGTATTCTCAAGTGGGCAATGCCTGTAAACATGTGATGGGAAAAAGCAGTGTGTTAGACTAGCAGTAAATCATCTTGAGAGACGCTGCAGTGCGTTATGGGAAGTAGCTATGAGAAGTTAGTGGGACACACATACACAGAAACCTTATAACCCAGTTGTGCGTGAAGCATTATTTCAGATGCAGCTTGGGTATGGCTTGAAGAATTATCTGTTGCATCTAAGAAGATAGACTTGTATCAGAAAGGTGCATGCCCTGGGAGGGAGGGAGAGGAAACTGCTGATGTAAGTTTGGAGTGCTGTGTGTTCCAGTGACGGGCTGGAGGGGGGCCTAAATCCATTTGTCTTACTTAGTAATAGCTAGGTAAAGGCTAGTAGGGAGCATGAATGCTGGATGAATAAATGGCCCAAGGAATTGTCAGTTCAGATACTGGGATGGATTAGAACTTGGTCTGGTTAAATAAAAGGGTAGAAAATACTATTTGTTCAGAACTGTCAACTAAAAGATTGCTATTTTCAGACCAGCTATTCCTGTGTGTGTTCTCTCAGTGGGTTATTTTGACTGTTGTGATTCAGAGGTGTGAGTTGGTGTAGATGCCCCACAACTGGCACCAATGTTTCTTTGCAGCGAGGGATGCAGTTCATGAGACGAGCAGCCAGATCTGGCCTTAAACACTGCCAGGGATGAGACAGCCACAGCTTCTCAGGGCACCCTGCGCCAGCGCCTCAACACCCTCACAGGGAAGTAACCTCATAGCTATCCATGCGGTTATCTGCAGCTGATCCTGTGAAGAAAAGCCTGATGACCCTTGATGTACCCTGCAAGTCTGGTCATTGCAATGGCAGCAGGACTGGTCTGATTTTCTGCTTCAGCCACTCAGACTATTTCTTCTCAACAGCTTTCTTACCAGTGCCTTTCGAGTTTCCTACAGGGGAGTGTTACATACCCAAGCCAGGTATCAAAATCAGTAGATGATGATGATGAGTATAATTTTTTATGCACAGAATGGGAACTTTGCCTGCCAAGGCTCTTCATTCCTGCTCCCTTCTCCCATCAATTTAACCTGTGGTCTCTGGAGCATTGATCTAACTTGGCATTCCTCAAGGCCACAGCATTTGTGTTTCAGATTATGAACTCTTAATTGAGGAATACGGATGGAAGTGCCTATGAAGACAATGCAGGCCGCTCTGGGCAGTTTGGAGCTGCAATCCTGTGTTAGCCTTCAGGAGACAGAGCACTGAGATGTAACCTCTTGCTGCTGCAGACCTGTGTGCCATCCCTGAGTGAGTAGCTGTGTGGGATGGCGGGTCTGAGCAGGAGCACTGTGCACATGCCTTGGAGTACAACAGAGAGAGGTGGGGTGAGCCCTTGTGGGCTGAGGGATGTAGCTTGAATTCTTCTTGCTAATGTATCCTAGCAAGTGCTTAGGAGCTATTACATGGAGCTTGTCAGGGTTTGTGTATTCAGATTCTGATCGTGTTTCAGATGAGGAGCTTTAATGGCAGAGTCCCTATCACAGACCTGCCATTTGAAAGCAGTGTTATATTTAGCTGTTTTTTATTACTAGCAACTTCAGCAGTTGAAATAGGACCTTGGGGCTTCAAAGCAGCTGCTTGGTTAAGGAAGCATTGCTGAATAAAAGCTCCCTGCTCTGCTATCCTCCCCCTGCTTTTCTGCACTCCCAGCTGTGTCAGCCCAGCAGCAAGGAAGGGAAGTTGGCCTTGAAGTGAATCTAAAGAGGAAAGAGAGTAAGAAGAGGAGAGGTGGAGTTAGCCAGCTAAATGCAATAGCAGCCCGCAGCGTGGGAAGATGAGAAAGCAGAAGCAAAGAGACTGATGCTTGAATCTCTGTGTGGGTGAGCTCTGTGGAGCAAGGTCTGAATAGAGGGGAGGACCAAGGAGTTTAAAGACTGAACACACTCAGTGGAAAAGGCAGGGATTACAAATCCTTGTTCTTTCTGGAATAACAATCAAAGGAAAAAGGTAAGGGGGACAAGGAGGATGTGAGTGAAACCAGTGCCAAATGCCACTTAAAACATGAGCCTTGAACAAATAGAGACTGTGGAATGGGAGGACACCCTGAAGTCTTACTGGTGTAATGCCAGAAGGAAAGAACACTAAATGGGCATGTGAGAGTACTGTAGGCATGATACTCCTATTTCACTAACTTCTTACTTTGGTTGGGTAACTGTGCTCTAAGCTGTCACTGGCAATACTTGGTTTAGTCCTTAGTGAGGGCCAAGTATCCTGGTACTTCAGAATATGAAATTAACTGGCAAGTAGAGCTTCTTATTTTCTTACTTTGCTAACTTTCTTCTTGTAAGAAGAGATTAGCGGAAACCTGGAGACAATGGGATGGCATTTGCTTTCTGTAGCACTCCTGGCTTCAACAGAGAGCAGCATGGCTTTTTGCCAAGTCTAACACATGCAAGTTGAACTCCACATATTTTAGGCAGCTTGGGATAAATCAGAATCTTAAATGCATTCAGCCTCAGAAGGTCACTTTGAACTGCTGCAAGTGGCTTGACTGCAGCTTTGAAGGCTTGGAAAGTAGGTACAGAAGTAAACAAAATTGGGGGGGACCTTGTTTATACCTTCTAGGGTAATGCAAGAGCTGGTCTGCAGCCTGTTTTGTCAGCAGGGCTGCTTCTATATGTGCAATCAGTCCCTGCAATTAATTGCTAATGGCCCTTGCCTTTCAGTAAAGGAGCATTTCCCCCTTTGAACTAGAAGGCGGAGCACAGAAGTGGCTTGCTTGGCCTTTCCATAGTGCTTGAAGTAGATTCTTAATGTGGGGTCCTGGGCCCCAAGCAGCCCTTGCCACAAACACATTGCTCTTATCTAAGATCTGTGAGGCTGGTGATAGGTTGGGGCTCAGTAGCAGTTCCAAGAGGGTGGTCAGTGGGGCAGGGCCTCTGTGAGTGCAGCCCCTCAGCCGGGCCATATCTACTGAATCAACAACTGGTTTGGTGGTTGCAGGTAACTGCAGTGCTTTGCTCACCCTTTCTTTCCTTTGGCAGTGGTATCAGAGCAGTGACTCATAAGAAAAGAAAAAAGCCACTAAACTTTCTTCTAAGGATTTTCAGAATTTGGTGTGCTTCTGAATTTTGTTCTGACAGCCAAATACTTTCAATAGGAAAGGGCTGAACCTTGCTGGTTGAGGACTGGAGAAAGACAAGGCTGGTGTTTATAACTCAAAGGTGCCGGGCACTTCAAGTATGCCAACGGAGCTGGTGCAGGGCCTGGAGCACAGTGTGATGGGGAAGGGCTGAGGGACCTGGGGGGTTCAGATGGAGAAGAG
>WYDI02031993.1:30678-48521 GCA_009867235.2 Psittacus erithacus | reverse complement strand
GGAAGGACAGGTTGTGGGGGGAAAACAAGCAGGCTACATGCTTTTCTAATTTACGACTAAGCTTAAACCACGACACCGTCTTGAGGCAAAATCTACATACAAACCATTATTGTATCATTGGCCAGTAACACTGCCTGGCCTGTACCCTGGGTGGTAAGAGCTAAACCAGCATTTCTGTCACATATGTGGCAGCCCTTACAGAGCCTGTTTTAAATCTGGGATAGGTAACTCTGCCCCAAGTCAAAGAGGAGGACAGAGGAGAGGCAGAAACACAAAAACTTCTGTCCCCCCCGATGACCTGTGCTGCAGCACATTGCCCAAGAATAATCTAAAATGTAATGAAAATTACTTAGTGTACAGTATCAATATTCAGTACTTGTAAGTGTACAGTACAGTTCAATACTGTAATGACTGTAATTGGTATAGAAGCAGAAATACAGCACACCCAGCTACTTTACCTTCACCTCAGCCACTTCACCTTCACCTCAGCCACCTCCCTGTCCATTCATCTTCTATAGTGGTCTGAAAAGCGGCTTCAATTTGCCTTAGGAAAAAACCTTATATTTGTCACTACAGATTTTTCTTCAATCAATTCTCTTAAAAATAAAAACCAGGTCAAGTCCCTAGGAAAGGGAAATAAACCCTTCTTTGTGATCTTTTTGCAAAATTATTCCTATATTTAAAATTACTTTCAGAATTCAAAACACTGTATGTATATTGAGAAGCCTTGCACTTTTCATTTACAGTGCGTTTGTAAGGTTGTAGCCACTTCTACCTCCAGCCCTGTGACCACAGTGCTTGCCTGCCATCAGTATTCACTGACACCTCAGCTTGAAGCATGCGAGGTTCTAAGAGCTGGAAGAGCACTCCCACACTTTGCATGCAAAAAGGAATATTGCAGCACAAGAAAAGCCCAGCAATCAAGGGCTTTAACCACGGGCTATAAACCATATCCACATAGCAGCCTCAAGCCACTACCTTCAAATGTGGAGCAGACAATTTAAAAATCCTCTAATATCATGTCTGGGTTTCTTTTTTCCCTTCTACTTTTTACACCAATAGACAAGATACATGGTCTAGTGTGAGGCAGCCCTGCCCATGGCAGGAGGGCTGGAATAAGATGATCTTAAGGTCCTTTCCAACCCTAACCATTCTATGATTCTATGGATGGATCATATAAACTGAAGAGCAGTCCATGGCATAAGCAGTCTAAGAACAGATGTTTATTGATGTGTTAGTTGACTTGGAGCCCTTCCCACCACCTCTGAGGTCAGTTATCCTATGGCTGGCAGTACCTTAGCACAAATGTTTACCCAGTAACAGTTATTCTTGAAAGTGTTCACTGTTGCCTGTGTGTGAACCTTTCAGAACCGTGAATACAGTAGGCTGGTGCAATGCTGAAGACATGAAATGAGCTGGGTGGCCCAGCACAGCCAGCAAAGGTAGCACCTTGGGCTTCAAAGGCTTTATAGCTTTTTGGGCACATACCTCTATTCACTACCTCCTGTCTGGTAGAGGAAAAACAAACAATGCAAATACAGTGCATCAGATTTAGATAAAGAATGTATTTTTCCCCAGTGCTGTTTATACTGGCAGAGAGGCAGGCTTTGGGGGTCTTCAGTGTGTACTATTGCAATTTCCTCATGAAAGAGTTTAAATATTTCTGTCTCTCTAGACAGGGAGCTTTTGGAAGGAGATGGAATGAATGAAAAGGGTAGTGGCCAAGTTTCAGCTTCGATATGGAACTGCAGCTGTGATTTCCATGATAAGAACCGGACACACTCGGCTCCTTGTAGCCTGCTTCATCCCTGACTTGATGCGGCAGCTCTTTTCTGTACATTTTCATGCCAGCACCAACATGATACACTGCTGAGGCTGGCACGGGACAAAGTAAGCAGGCTTGCTTTCTCCCTGTGTAATTTTTGTCGCTGCAAAATGCCACAGGGAAGCAAATTTGGGGCTTCAGTCATTTCACAACACACTCTTTACCAGGACGGCACCACATTTTACAGCGTGCTGCTTTACAGTAACATTGCAATTTTGTTAACAGCAGCTTTGTAAGAGAAACATGTCCTGGGAACAGAAGAGCTGGGTTTTTATTCTTTGTAAACTGCTTTCTAAGGCTCTATCAGGTATTATCTGGCATTTCTGCAGCGAGATTTGCTGGGATACCCATAATGGTCATCCTAAGGGTCATTCCTGTTTGGGAGTGGAGGCAAAGGACAGATCTATAGGACCAGCAACTGTCTAGCAGGTCTGAGTACAAGTCCTCATGCTTTTGTAGCAGCCTTTTCATCTTTGGGTGACCTTGTTCCCCATTTATGCAATCAGCATTATATTTTGTGAGATAAAAAGATATATTTTTTTTATAATTAGTTTTAAACAGCATCTGAGATGATACTTTGCTTATTGTGCAAATGCCTCATCAAATTTATGACTTCATGAGGTACAGGGTAATATCCCTGCCATTACCATCATTTGCCATTCACTTGTGCACTCTCTCAGTGGAGGATGCTTTGTCACCATGAGAATATGCAGTTTGGCATCAGGAAATTACCACCTCAGTAGCATGTGGGTGATAATGCCAGGGCATGGCTGTGTATCATCTGCCAGGATGAAGTGTCAGAACTGCTATGACAAAGTCTACCCAGTAAGAGACAAGAGATCAAAAAGCTGTGAATCTGGGAAACCCAAACCAGCAGCACCTAGTAGCAAGCTTTCCTGGAGTGTGCATGAAAGAAAGGGGAAAGAACTTCACTTTAATAAAAATGACAAAGATAGGACAGAAAAAAGTTTTTTTACTCCTACATGACAGCTATAAAGAATAATATGCAGAGAAACTTTCAGAGCATGATGACAACTGTATAAACATCTAGATAAAGGAGGACTTGATACGAAAGGGCAATTGCTCAGTGGTTGGGTCTAATGCATCTGCCTGGAACATTCCCGTGGGAATGGCTTTGATACCAGTTCCAATGCAGTAGGAACATGCCTTAGCCCAAAATAAGAAGGTGTAAAGCACAAAAAAGTTCAGGGTAATGAGATGGCTGGCGGTCAGGAATGCAACATGAGAAAGGAAGTGAATGCATCATTTTGGCCTGAAGTGGGTTTTTATGGCCAACATCTTTCAAAACCAGGGTTTACCGAAAGAAATGCTGATCTCTCTTTAAGCACCCGATGGCTAGCAGCAATACCAACAGGTCGCTTCTTGTGTACATCCACAAAGAACCCCATGGGGAATTCTGATGTCAGCTTCCAAAGTCATCATAATGAATCTGATGCCAGTATGTCTGAGGGTCTGATTAGAAGGAAAAGATTCATGAAAGATAAGAATGACTCTCTTTTCCAATATTTTTCTAAGTCCTTTTGCTTATTTTCATTGCGGTTAACTTCACAGAATCACAGAATAATTTAGCTGGAGGAGAGCTCAAGGGGTCTCTCATCCAACCTCCTGCTCAAAGCAGGGTCACCTACAGGGTCAGACTGGGTTGCTCATGGATTTATTCATCTGGGACTTGCAAATCTCAAGAACATTTCTAGGCAAGCTGTTCTAATGCTCAATCATATTCATGGTGGGAAAGTTTTCCCTTGTAGGCAGTCTGTTGTCTCTTGCCCTCCCACCACACACCACTGAAAAGAGGCCTGCTCTGTCTTCTTGATGACCATCTTGGAGCTATGGACAGACTACCATGAAGTCTCCTCTAGCTCTGCTTGCACTAGCCCTTGCCCCTCAGCCTCTTCTAATGGCAAAAGTATCAGCCCCTAAACATCTTGGTGGAGCTTGTCCCCATCCTTACTGTGGTTTTACTCAGTCATCACTCATTCAATACCTGCTGTGTGCAGAGTAGGAGTAAGTGCATGGAGATCTTTTAGCAGAGGACCTAAAGAGTAAATCTGTATTGCCTCAGAAATGCAGAGCTTTACTCTTCTGTCTGTACTCTTCCCAAAATCAAACTCAGTAGCTGGTGATCCCCACTCCTTTACATGGTAGAGAAAGGTTATTTGAAAGAAGCATTTGCACTTCTAATATGGATAGAAAATTTTTTAAAAATGCAATCAGCTGCCAATTGGAGTATGAACATTCCCTGCACACATGTTAATTATTGGAAAACTACGTCTGGTTTTGATATCTTCGCCTTGCGTAAGGAAAAATTAAAAGACTTCAGAATAGTGATACAAGAATGATATAAAACTGATGTTTCATATGATTGTTCATATCACAGCAAACTAATGAAGTATATTTTCCATAATTTGCCCAAGCAAAGATCAAAATATGACATGATAAAGCATACAAGTAGAGATCTTCTGCATAGCAGGAGGGGACATAATGTGATGCAGTGTTTAGAGAAAGACTAGAAATTCTGCAGAACACAGAATAAAGCTAAAAATATTACCCAAACTCAAAATGAAAAATTATTTCCATTGAAATGTAAATGAAAAATATTCATTGCTTCTTACACAGTCTCAATATAGAGACATTAACTCCAAAATCAATTTAACGGTGAATGTAAGTGTCCTTTGGAATGATTTTCTGTTAGTTGTATCTTGCTTTCTTTGCAGGACTACAATGCATCAGCCTTTAAGTAGTTTGGGTACTGAATAAAAAGTAAAAACCCCTCCAAACTGTCCCAAGATGAAGTCAAGACAGATAAAAACAAAGCATTAAATCTTGCATATGATGAAACATAAAATCATCCACAAAAATTCAGTCCAATCATGAATGATCTCAATGATAATGAACTCCTATTAACTTGAAAGAATGGAACGTGTGGGTGGCAAGCAGACAAATTCAATTAACCTAGGGGAATATGGATTCATTCTCTCATTAATCATCACATTTGGTTTTGTTGAAAACCTGGAAAGAACACATTACTGAATGCCACTTTTTATAATTTTCAAACAAGCATTATAGCTGGGATGTTTCAGTTTGCTAGATAATCACCACTGCTAGCAAAAGATAAATGTATTCAGAAGTTAATATGGTGTAGGCTATTCTGAGTGAATTGCTTTTTTAAAGAGGAATTCATAAAAACCCCTCAGTTTTACCCGAATCATTGCCCATGGGCACAATGCCTCTTCTGCAGCTCACAGGGATTACTGCAATTTCTTTGTAAGCTTCCAGAACAGGAATGTACTGCAATTCCCTCTCCAGTTATCAAGAGGTTTTACTGAATTCTTTTGTGCAAGAGCTTGTGAAGCCAACTGTCAATATAGGAGGTTATGCTGAAATGAGGTTCTTAAAGGCCAGCTTTTCCTAACAGGAGGCTCACGCTGCATTTACCAAAATTTCAAATACCTTGAATGGTCGTCACTAAAAAAAATAATAAAATACTAGTGTAACCTGGTTTTCCTGCTCTGAGAACAGCTGCGCAGTGAGGGCAGATACATGTATTTGAGCACGAGTAGCATTTGTGGGAATGCTCTTCCTGTATAGCAGTTAAAACCAATTTGGGATGACTTAACAGCACTTCTGGAAAACTGTGGTTGTATAAGAAGTGCTTTGCAATCAGAAGAATGCATGAGAAATGTTTAGACTTTCTCTGTGTTAATTGCTACTTTGGGTACATCTGCCACGTTGCTGAAGCATAAGTGCCTCTTTCCTCACAAACTCAGCCTCCAAGTGTAGCTTAGCTCCAAAAATCCTCCCAGCTACATCCAAAAAAAACCTATCATTGTCTGGCATCCTAAGGCAAGATTGAGGCTTTAAAGCATAATGCTTTCCTAAGTCTGGAGGATAAATGGCATCTTGCAACATGCATCCAAAAAATGCAACAAACTCCAACATTAACAAAAACCAAAAGACAATAATAGAAAAAGAATTTGCCTCTGAATTCCTTCTTTAAGAAGAATTTGTTTGCTAAACAGCGTTGTTGAGGGGAAGAAATTACTTTCTTGTGTTTCAGAAGTACTTGAGATTTCAAAGGGTCTGTCCCACTGTGGAATGAAAATAAAAGATGTTTTACAGCCATTGTTTCTTATCAATTCAAGGAGCCCTCTGAATCCTTTTTCTTGTGTCAGACTTTATATACCCAAAAAAACTGGAGTGTCTTCAGCTCTGGTACAGCTTTTCCCAGCTACAGCAGCTCTACATCACCAATGCTAAGGCAAATTTGTCATTCACCTGGAGATTTTTATTCCATTAAGCACAATCTTCCACATTCCTTTCCTACACCTGAGCTTTCATTCGAGCCATTCAATACTTTGTTTTCTTGGTCTTCTAAAGGCTTTGAGAGCTGAGAAGCAAATCAAGGTATTCACAATGTGCCTTTCTTACAAAATTTTCTTTAAACTGAGACGAAGAAAGTACTTGCTCACAAAAAGGACACTTACAGTCCAAAAATACTCCTAGTTTAGTTCCTCCTGTTTCTGACCATCCTCAGAGGCATGCCTGAACTCTCAGTCCTGGCTCTAAAACAAAGAGTATATTATGATTTTGAGATGTTGATGGCTATTAACGTCTTCTCCTACCTCTCGTGGGCTATGGCAGCAGAGACAGCTGGAGGCAGGGAGGACAGGCTGAGCACCTTTCTGAATGGGGAAAAGGCAGGCAGACCTGTGGGCAGTGATAGGCCTGCAAACTTCAGGCAATACCCTCTGTGCCTTCAGTGCCTGAGGAGGGAAAACCTCTTCCCAAATGTCCAGGCATCCTCCATGTCCCTGAGTACTTGTGGTGCTCAAGAAAAAGAAAGTGAAATCTCAAATTATTGTACCTGCTGAGAAGTCATCATTTTGCTTAAACCTTAGCGCTGTATTTGCATTTTTTTCCACTGGGCTTTAGTTGATATCACACAGATACAAGGCAGAAAAAAGGTAAACCTAAAGAAAATTCTTTGTTTTCCCACTTCTAGAAAAGGCACTATAATTTACAAGGGCCTATATAAGTACCAGCTTATAGGAATGAAAGGCTAATTTGTACCTGGACCGGCTGTGGAGCTTGATAAGGGCAATCGCCCCTTGCCCAGCTGGCCAAGTGCTCCCACATTCCTACCTCTCCATGCAGAGTGGATTTTGGCACTTCTTGTGAAAGTGCTGCACTGCCATTTAGGAACTGCTCAGGTCAGAGGGCAAAACTTTGAATACATTAAACTCTTCTGTTCACATCAATGAATAAATGGAGAACTGCATTTACACACCCAAGGAAGAGGGAACAGTACATGCCTTTTGCTGCAGCCTTTTCACAGCAACTGAGGGAAATGGTGAACCCTTAGAAGAGATGTGACCTTATCTCTGTGTAATATTGTGATACCAAATCTACAACCTACAACAGTGCGATGCGATTTTTCACCAGCCTGAAAGAATGAGTAGGTGAGAGATATGGCATGTCAAACCCCTGCTGCAGGCTTCCACAGCAGGCATTACACTCCCAGTTCCTGAGGACCTCTGGCATCAGGCAGAATATAATGTACCCTACTCAAGACATCAGCTCAAGTGCTCTGCAAACAGACTCAAGAACCCCTTGTCAGTGGTACAGAGACAGTCACGTTTTCGTAAGCTCTTCTTGTACTTACCAAAGAGTATTGAAGGACTCAGCGGGAATTGCTGCCTGCTGTCACAGTCTTTTATTGCTGTTTGCCTTGAGTTCAGAGCCTTCTGAAGGCACCATTTGTATACTGGTAGTACTGGCAAGGTGTGGATCCCAGATTCAACTACATGCTCCTGGCATCAGAGCCATGGTGCTGGGCCACACGGACCTCCCTGCACCATGTCCTGCTTCCAGCCTGTCTTAGACCTCTCCTTGGAGGATGCAGTACTTTGGCAGGAAAGCAGCAGGGAAGCAAGGTGTCAGCTGTCCTTTGATGTCTCCAGACTAGTGTCACTAGCAAGACCCAAGGCATCAACAAGAAATTGTGCCCCATGTCACCCCAAAGACTGCCTTTTCCACCTTCATCTGCTCTGTTGTCTCTACTACAGTTGCCCTATCATCATAATCAATAGCTTGCTACAAACACTCCCATTTTTGGACTAGTTAAGTATCTTTGAAAACTCAGGACAAAGCTGTTTTATCAAGCTTTGAAATTTTAAGTAAGATACTCATTATCCATGTAGCTTGACATATGTCTGTCACTGATGTGATGGACAAACCACAGTAAGAGCATGGTACTGAGATGAAATTTCAGCTCAAAGCGTGATTTCTTTTATGGTCACTGAGTCCCATGAGAGTTGTGGAAGAAGGAGATGGTCCCATGAAATGAACACAGGCAGCTTGTGCCTGCAGGCCTGTGGCAAAGGCTGTGCCACTCTTGCAAGACTTACTAAATTCAGGGTTGATGAAATATAGAGAGACGCTAGCTGTTACAATAAATAGCTGAAACAGCCAATTATTCAAAGGCTTGGCCAAAATATTCAAAATTCTTGGCCAGAATTGTGCAGATTTTTACAGAGTGGCAAGAAACATCTAAGAAAAAAGCCATTCCTCTGAATTTCAGCGCACTGATCCAAAACATATGGGTATCAGAAAACAAAAGAGGAGAAAAAAATGTCACCAGGATCTTTTATCTGTGAAAAAGTGTATTTTCCACTCAGCCTGTTTTCTCATATAGTCGAAGTAGTATGGCTGTTGTTAAGTGGCGCCTTGTTCCTAAGAGGACGTGTACTATGGATTTAATTATACTGAAGCAAGTAATATGGAGAACAAAAAGGACATGAATCTGGTGTCGTATCTATGCTAATGTCCCCTGACATGTGGCAGCAATGCAGTCTGCAGGTGACCTGGTCCAGCAGACGCAGCTCCCTTGTCTGGACACTGCAAGATGGGTGCAGGTCCCTCCCATGCCCCACAAGTTAGTAGTTACACAGATTTATGAGTCTACATTAATTTTGGATTTTATCCCTCTAAGCACACACCTAACGACGTCCGTGCTTGCCTTGCTCATCAGTGAAACTGAGACCAGAGTTTAATGGAGAATTCCAGCTAAAACAAATGCTGCCTGTGCTATGCTAGACAGTGTGCTTTCCCTTTTCCCCAGCCTCTGCCACCATCACCAGAGATGCAGCCGTAACTAACTGTGAGCTTCACTCCATCCTCCACCCACCACAACTCCACCACCACACACAGCCCACCAGGGGTGAAGGCAGATGACTTACCTGTTGCCTTTTCAGGGTTATTGCACATGAAACACTGCCAAGTTCCTGCTTCCTCGCTGTAGCCGAATAAATCAAAGAACCTCACTTCTGCCAGGTGCATCTGCACATGGTCCAGGTCCTAGATCAGTAATGAGAAAAACCAAACTCACTCATGAGGTGAAGCACTGCCCTCTTAACAGCTGATAACCCAAAATCACAGAGGGATGCACAGCTGATGCCAGCTAGCATCCTTTACCATATGTCTCTTGCAGACAAACAACCTGATGAGGCAAATGTGCTAAGCAGGACTTATGTCTATCATCAGTAGTAGCTCATATATAAATTACATATTAGTCTGCAGGAGGCAGAGGGCAGGTCTGGTATTTTTTGTGTCTCTTTAACAGTGCTGGCAGCAGTGCTCTCAGCAGTGCTGCCCAGCACATTTCCCATCAGCTGAACCACCTTTATTACCTCCATTCCTCTCGACTTTTCCAGTGATCCAGAAAGTAGTGGTCTCTGCCAACACACTGCAGTGCTGGGGTCTTCCTCCTGTCCAACTGGACCCCGCATCAGGGCGGAAGTTAGTGGTTGGGGACCACTTTTTTTTATAAAAGAAAGAATAGGGGCTCTGAACACAGCCCCCTGTGAGAAGCAGTGGTACCAATGTTTGATGTAAATGTTAATATGAGCATTTCCAAAAGCGCAGCAACAACAGGACTGATTTAACTCACACAGAACACATACAGGAAAATGTGACATTATTCTGACAGTGAGAAGCCAGGAAAGGATTATGCATCTGCCAAGTAAACTGAATGTCTGATAAACGAATCCTACAGAAAGTATACTTGCAGCTTCAAGTACGGGAAAAGCCAGAGGATACTCCTTTTGAGGCAATTAATAACACTGTATAATTCAGTGTATTCTAAATCCCATTATTTAATTTCAAAACAGATTGTGGTCTCACACTTAAACAAAGGTTGGTGTTAAATAACAGCAACCAAGTTATTGCAAACATGAAGGGAACGGCCAGAACCACTCAGAAAACACTCCTATTTATTTGCGAGGGGTCTTCACAGATCTGCAACACTGCATGCTGCAGCCCAAAGGAAACACAGATTTACACAGCCAGTGGAGAAAATACAATCCCTTGCCAAGGTCATTAGTTCATAGCACCGAACAAGGCTGTGGAAAGCATGTAGCTGTCTGATTTGGGCCTTTTCAGACAAGCTCTAGTAAAGGAGAGGGAGCAGGAGGCCGGCTGGCTCTGGAAGCCCTGGCAGCAAGACGTCTCTCCTTCAGAGCCTCTTTCAACCCAGGAAATGGCCAGGAAACAGCTGTTTTCACAAAAACCAAAACGCTCAAGACCAATTCAGACCTCTGGACCTTACCTTGGATAACAAGCTCAGCTAAGCCAAACACTGAGTTTTAGCTTAATGGGAGCTCTCAGGTGCCCCCTCTCTGTGTAGCCCAGAGGCCATCTCCCAGTGAGTGTTAGGCTGTCTGTAGGAAGGATGGCAAGGCAGAATGCAAAGCATGGCTCACATCATCTAAGAAACTCCAAACAATAAAGGTTTTCTTCCCTTTCCAGCAGCAACATGCAGAGAAATGGGTTTCATAACACACAGGAAAACCGTGATCGCACAACAGAGGTCTTGGACATACATTGTCTTTGTTAACAAGAAGGTGCCGCAGGGTAGCAGCCTCACAGCCCAGCTCTTCAGTCTGAGGCCATGAGGGAAACAAGTGGACAGTCTGCAGCAGAGAGGTCCCCTGCACTCCCTGGCTGCCTTGGTGGGCTCCATTGTAACACTCAGCTGTGCAATTACTTATGCCCCCTACACATGTTCGCTGGGGTCAGGGCTGCATCCGTACATCTGTGCAGTCAGCTTCTGGGCTGCCCTGACCCAGCACACTCAAACTGGCTTGTAGTGTCAATCACAGATAAAACTTTGTTGTTTTGCTCTATAACTGGTATTTATACTTTGCTGGGTGTTCTTGTTGCTGAAGTTCCTATTTTCCTCCAAAGAGGAATTCTATAAATTCAAGAAATTTAGCTGGCTGTGGCGTTGTGCAGCAGGAGCACTGTGCAGCTTCTCTCCATATTTCTCCAGCTGCTCAGTCGGCAGTGTATCTAACAGACCAGGACCCTGCCTCCCTTCAGACACTTTGTGCATGGTGTGAGATCCCCAGTAGGTCCTCTCTGGGCTGGAGGGGTAGACCACACCAGCCCACCATGGTCTCCTCCCTACTTCAGGCTCCCAGTGGAGGGCAGATTTCCCTTCAAGAAGGGGATGGCAGAGCAGAGCTTGGCCAGCAGTGCGTCCTGCCCCAGTGTGCCCTGATCTTCCTCCTGTACATGGGAGGATTCAAGATGTGCAAAATAACAATGGTACTGCTCTCAGTGGGTCAGCACAAGACATTATAAGGGCACATAGATGACACTGAACAGAAAGTCTAGGAGGTTCTCCATCCTGTGAAAAAACATTTAGTGGCTGCAATGAGCCAACTCTAGACTGAAAGCAAATAGCACTGTAATGTCAATGCAGCAATCTTTCTTCTCCACTCTGTGCTCAAGTGCACTTGACATAATCTTCAATGAGCCACTTATTTCAAGGAGGGGAAGCACAGGGGAAAAAGCCCAGTTGGAGAGAAAAGATTTATCTTATCACCATGTTCCTTTGTCTTGAAAACTTCAGTGACTCCACTGTGAAAACACAGCACTTCTTTCTGCTACATAAACAGAGATAGCAAAAGAAGGAAAGGAAAGAACAGAACAATGGCTTAAAAATGTTAATTATTCTCTTGGAAGGCTGCTCAACAAAAAACTCTCTTAGAGGCATCACATGGGGCTCATAAAGTAGCCAGCGTCTCACTCTTCTGACACAGCATGAGTCAACACAAAGAATTCAGAAACAAGCTCAAAAATGGCTTAGTTTTTGTAATGTGTCCTGCGTATACTTTGATAAAGAACTATGAAGCAACTGAACGGAAATCTGTAAGGATGCACATCTGGAAATGCTTTACTTCTGGCACATCTTAAGCCATGTTGTGTAAATATTTTTTGTGGCATGAACAAGCTGCCTGGTGAAACGCAACACCAGGCGGGTATTTGCTGCAATGTCTGAAAGCCAGGTATTTGTTGCAATCCCTTGCACACCTGTCCCAGGCTGAAATTGAAAATTGCTTACAGTGGTGTAAATCTGAAAATATTTATTCAAATTTACCTTGGAATAAACCAGTGGTGTGTTTTGGGTTTTTTTTTTCCAGGTTTGCAAAATGTTTTAGAATCCATGTTGGGAAAAAAAACCCAGAACCCAAACCCTACATTAATTTATTCTGGATTGGCTACAGGGCGAGCAGCAGCACTGGCTTCGCTGTGGCTCCTGCTGGCTGCTGAGGGTTGGACCTTCCCTGTGTGCTAACAGCACAGAAATTCCTCAGTTCTGATAAAGCATTCTGACATTGCTATAACAGAACACTTGAAACTTAGTATAAAGTGTAACAGATGACATTGATGCTGTATTCACATCAATAGATTTCAAAACATTTCAGATTAAAAATGTTACCCTTATTGAAACAACCACAGCTGCATAATTTTGCTTCCATCTCTACTGGCAGAAGAATAACATGAACAACTAAAATAATTTTGTCAAGTAATTCACAACATTAGAAGTTCTATTAGCAATGGGAACAACTAATGAAATGAAAAAGTCCATTACAACAGAAGCTTAATCTGTCAACTAAAGTAAGGACTAGGTCATGGAAGGAATATTCCCACTGGATTTTTTGGGAAATGTAAAAGCCAAAGGAAACAGCAAGCCTAGGTCTCGCTCCCAGAAAACTCAATGGCACTTTTCTCAGTAAATCAATGGAAATTGCATTAGAAACAAACTCAGGTTCCGTATTAATAAGCAAAACCAAAACTGAGAAAGTAAATCCAGCAGCATACTGTGGAGACCAAGACTGAATGTTAAAGTCTTTCAAAGTGTTTTACATCTGCCTGACCTCCAGCCTTCAAAGGCTCTTAGACAATCTGCAGCTGCCGAGTTTCCAAAATTCAATTCGTTGCTTAATTCATTAAATCACTGAAGATCAGTACGTCATTTTCCAGCTCCAGTATTTTGGGAACTCAGAGATAGTGTTACTGTCACGGAGTGATGAAAGTTCCTAAAATAGGCCAAATGCTAGTATCAGAGCAGTAGTAGGATTATGCAACCAATGTTCTGGAGACTAATCCCGTTTCTAGGGTGTTTGACATGTTTTGTAGACATTGTGTGTGTGATGCACTACATCTAATGCTACCCATGAAGGCATGTTCTTTCCTAAGCTTTTTATTCACCCCAAACTCCTTCATACTCTACCAGCTCTGACTTTTGACTAGTAGATCTTGGCACAGACTCAAATTAAACCAGTATTGAGCAGAAAAGCAGTTCTAATGCCTTTGGATGAGCCAGCTAGGATTTCAATAGCAGCTAAAATAGTTAGTGCAAGCTCCACTGTGTCTAAGCAAAACTGGCCCATAAGCTGGATCTCAGATGAGGGGATGCCTTACTCATACAAGTCACAGCAGGAGTTCCCACATCAATGCAACATTATCTTGGGGGTTCAGAAGGTGTTCCTAACAAAACTCCTTTTTTTAAATCAGCCATAGCCTTGGTAAATTAATCTTATTCAGTCAGACTTCTTCATGCGTAAACTATTCTGAGAAAGAACATTTTAAAATCACGTTTGACAATTCATTTCATCCAATTAGGCTGGATGGAGATGTTCAGGAATAAAGAGATATTTGTTCTACAATCCTACAGCGCCTTTTTCCAAGAAGCCTGATTAATAGCTTTGAAATAGCATTTGTTGAAGTCCCAGAGGCAGTAAACAGCTTTGAAAGTTTAATCTTTTAAACTGATGGAGGCAACTAATGGTGCCTGTGCAAATGATCATTTCCATAAAATCCAAGTCTGTGTTTAACTAGGTGAATTTCCAAGTGGCTGCCAAACGGTCCATAGTGGCAGCTAATCTGAATCTAGAGCTTGAAACTGCGAACAGGAAAACATCCACATGTAGCATCACCATTTTTCATCATGTTGGGAACAATCCACAGGAAGCAAGGAGGAGGGGGTGAAGAATTAGCCTGAAGACCTTTCAAAGCATGGTACAAAGGAGCACCATGGACCCTTTGCAGAGCTTGTAGATATAATGGCTGGTGAACATTTTTCAACCTGTCCACAAGCAAATGCTTCTTACAAAAGGGAGGTCAGAGACATGCACCATATGGCCATCCAGGAGAAGAGGACTTGGCATGCTAGTAAGTGCAAAAGCTCAGAAGATGCTGGAACTAAGGCAAAGAAGAGGAAGGGGCAGGGAAAGAAGTTTTGTTTTTCATGATCTGAGCACAACAGGGCTTGCTGTAGCTATTTTAAGGGTCTTTGTTCAGCTGTTCTAAAAGTCAAGGCAAAGTTCTACTTTATTTCCTGAGGAAAAAAAGCCAAACCAAAACCACTTACCTTTTGGTGTGGAAATGTAGACTGAATCATGGCAGTTTCAAAACTATGCGTCCCCTTAAGCTGTGTCTTCTCCCACAGGGCTTTAAGGACTTGCACAGAATTACTGTGTATGGACAAAGGTTCTGCAAACAAGCTCTAAGGTAAATGTTGAAAACAGGATTTCAGGCATTTTTTACTTTGTTATTAACAAAGAGCATCTCATTCTTACAGTGGGGCAGGCATGCAGATAACCAGGGATTAGTTCATTTCTCTGTGAGGAGTTATGATGGATCAATATGCACACAATTAGATGTATCCTCTAATATTTCATTTCCTCTGGGGCTTTTCTTGTTTACTGTACATTACACGTCTTTACAGTCTGCGGCTCACCAAAGATTATCTGTCAACTACCACTATGCGCAGCCACTTGCATGTCATTTTTGTATTGAAATGCTAGTCTATCAAAACACTAGCAGCAGCGGCTTCTGTGAACCAGGTGCAGATCTCAGTGACATGCAACTTTCTGGAAAAGACACATCATTTACCAGTTAATGCAAAGTGATGCTTAGAACCACTGCAGATTTGTGTGTGTTTATTTGGACCTGACTGCAGCTTTTGGTCCTTGTGTGAGGAAGAGTAACAGTGCAACAATTGTGACTGCACTGAACAGACCAGCAGGATGAAATGCAAGAGAAAAAAACCTCCACAGAACAGATTCAACACAGATTTTGCTGCCAGAGTACAGGAATTTTCAGCTCGTGAACATTCACAAAACAAGATGGAATCTGTGTTGTGTTGAATGCTTTCACGGCCAAAGCTCCCTGTTTCAAAGGACAGCAACGATACAACCTTATACTGCTTTGAATTATTCTAGTATTTCAACAGCATTAAGTTCTTTGTTGTATAAACTGCACACAAAGTCAATGTTACAAGAACACTACTGTGGCTGAGACAGCTTAGCATTTCTACGTCTACTATATCTATTTGTATGCAGGGGCCAAGTTAAGACTGCACAAGCAAATCTGATTTTCCATATTTCCAGTATTTGATTTTGCAATATGAACCATGAACCTACTTTTAATGTAGGTTTCCTGGATGGACATTCCTCCCTCTCTTTCTAAGCAGAAATTGAACAATCCTAATCCCACTGTTTGGCATCCAACTGACACAGACACATTTCAGTAAGACTCAACTGGGAATTTTATCGTGGCTGAGGCAATGCATTTTTTCCAGCTAAACTGTCAGAAACAGCCAGATCATTTTGTTCGAATTAAAAGGGAGAAGCAGCCAGCTCCAGGCAGCCACCTGGCACAGGAAAATGGCAACCCAATTAGTTTGTGTTTGGCAAATTTATGAGTGACTCTAGGGAAGGTGTTAGAAAGGGACATGTCGGACAGCCCCTTGCTTGCTGGTGCTACCATAGAGATGTGACCCTGCCCTGCTTTAATCGTTAATAATTGTAATGCATTAATTGTATAGCATTAGAAGATTACTTTAACGAATGAATCTGTGAACCAAAGCACCCTATTGAAACTGCTCTAATATCAACACTTTTTCCATTTTTGTTCCATTTCTTAATCATCACTTAACTGTAAGACAATTTCTCAGATCTTCACTGACATATTCTTCTCTTCCTCTTGTCCTGCAGTAATAATTTGCCATTTCACAGCTTCCATCCAAGGATTTTGATGCATGATAAAACTACTCACTACTATTTTAGAAATTAAATAAAATGCAGGGTCATGAAGTTAAGGATCTGCTCTGGAGACCTCAGGGAAAAAGCCTCTCTTGCTTTTACTTTTGCAGAACACAAAGATAAACAGAATATGGAGTGACTGGCAAAAAAAGAAGAAACCCATGGTAACTAGCATTGAAACAATCAGAAACTGTGTATTAGTCATCTGTCTGTAAATCTATGACAGACCTGCTGAAAATGACATTTTTATCACCAGCCTTTCATTTAACTTATTAATAACACACTATAAATACATTTTATGTCAAATTTATCTCTTGTACAATTTCACAGGATTAAATAAAATCATCCCAGGGCTGAATTTAGGGCCCTGTATTTAATTTAGTAATAGTTATATATCCAGTACTTAAAAGCTTTAGGATTTCAAACAAAAGAAAATCATAAATTATCTGACATCAAACACCATCCTGATGCACAGCAAGCTCAAACGCTCAAGTGCAACACAAGAGGAGACCTTTGTTTAACTCCCTTCCCTCTTCTCTCCCACCTCCCCACCCCCCTCCATTAAAAAAGCATATTAAGTGCTGTGTTTACAGCCTGCTTGCAAAGGCAAACTAAACTGTGATGCTTTGAGCCTGGCTCTGGCAGCATGGAGGAATTCTGCTGGTGGCTCCTTGGTGTGGGAGCCCAGGGCCAGGAGTAGCACTGGCAGAGCTGGAACAAACTAGCAAGACTGTAGTGAAAGAGGCGCTGCAGTGGAACAAATGCAATTACCCAGCCCAGAGCAGGGAAAGCAGCGGGCAATGGAGGGACCAGTGTGTAGGGGAGGTGTTTGAAGGAAACAAGACCCAATAGAGACACATGGGGAGGGAGAAGGAGGGCAGTGGGCACCTCAGTGCAGAGGCATGGAGAAGGAAAGCAATATTTCCCCTGTGAGCTGGGAACTATGTGAAGCTCAATAGTCCTGATAAAAGGTGGAACTGGCAGGGCCAAATTCAGAATTACCTGGGAAGGAGCTGAAGGGAGAGATTTTTCAGTGAAGAAATGATCAGGAAAAGGCAAGGGATGAGGGATTAAAGGTGGAATCAGTGCTTATGTTGTCAATGCAACTGATTCAAACCATGAACCACAGACAGAGCAGAGGTCATTGCACTGAAGTGCAGTGGCAGGGGCGGTGGAGGCTGCAGAGTGGCAAGAAAGAAAAGCCAGTGCTGCTGCCTGTCTCCTCTGCATCTGCTCCTCCTTTCACATTTTTGTGTAGTTTTGCACTTTTGTCCATACTTTCCAATACCTGTCTTCCTCTCATCAGGAACAGAAGGATACACCTGCAACATAATTCATTTATTCTCTCTAGGTCCTGTTAAAATTCTATCTCTTTCTTCAGGTTTTAATTTACAGAGTAATTCACCTCCTTTATTTTCTTTGCTTCCTTTGCTCTGCTCTGTCACTGTCCTATCCTTCCCCAGCCACCTCTCAGCTTGGCTCCTGATCATCCTCGTTCCTCATCTACAGCAAAGCCCCCCTTCCCATAAGCTTCCCACAAGCATTCCCACAGGCATCTCCAGACCCAGAGAAACCACTTCTTGTACTGAAATACCCAAATACTC
>WYDI02031993.1:12779-30578 GCA_009867235.2 Psittacus erithacus | reverse complement strand
AAGCTTCCCACAAGCATTCCCACAGGCATCTCCAGACCCAGAGAAACCACTTCTTGTACTGAAATACCCAAATACTCCCACTGACCTGCGTTTTTTAAAATCCTTTTTTTTGTATATGTACATGGGGAAGAGCGATTCGAGCGGCTAAATTAACAGCATAACTCAACGTGAATGTTTTAAATTTCAGATAAATCCTTTGTATTTCTAAGGTTGCTTTAGGGTTAGTTGATTCTATGAACTGTGGCAAACAGCTCTACATAGGTTGAGAAACTGAAGCTTACTATTTTAACACAAACCCCACCTGTTTAACCTTGAAGTGTGAATGTAGTGATTTCTCTTACAACGTCATACTATTTGTAATTTATTAAGAAAGTCCACATAGGTCCAAAAACTGGCTGAATTTGGAAACAGTATTAAAATGGGAAAGTAGCTGTAGGGTTGGTAGGGGAATAGCAATGATTAGATTTGCAAATCCTGCTAAGTCAAAATGTCTGCAGTAAAAAAATCCCAGTGGGTGCTGCACCTCAAACCTCCACCTGCAGCCTCAGGGTTGATTTTGTTCTCCTGCAAATCTACTGCAATGTTCCTTTCATTTGCAAGGCACCTGGGACTTACTAGAAGTTTTGCCTGAATTAGGACAATAAGGTTTAGTCCCACTTTTTTATCCCCAGACTTTGCAATCTCACCAGACTGTTTGAATTTGTTGTGTTTAATAGAAATATAAAAACTTATAAAATGCAAAATCATTTAAACCTACTATAATGACTTTCTGAGAAATCACAGGTGTCACAAAGCACAGTGGGCTAGAAGTATATGTTACAAGATGAAGTGTTAAAACATTCTTTCCAAGTGCAACGTGAACAATGTAGGGATGGCATGAATTTATATTGCACACACCTGCTGGAAGAGGAACATGATATGGATCCACAGTGAAGGTTGCTGGCTGATGAGGGTAAAACTGGATTTACTGTACAGGCAGTAATGGCCCTTCAGGGGACAGCTGAAGAACAGCTTTGCTACACAGCTTCTAACAGTATCTAGAAATAAATACACAGAATATTAAAATTAACTACATAAAAGACAAAAACCTAACTGCCCATTAGGAGTGTGAGAGCATGCATTTCCACTACGGGGGTATCTCAGTCTGGGTCACCTCCTGCAGCTTTCAGAACAATACTAGGGAAATTTAGTCTCCTGTGCTTTATATCTTACATAGTCATAATTTACTTCCAAATGCAAAAGGTTCAAGACAGTGCATAGCCAGGCTGTTTACCCTCTTATTGCTTTCTCCTTCATTTGATACCAGTATTTATCTTATCGAAACAGACAGAACCATTCCTTATTGCAAAACAACCACATGGGAGTCTGATATCTGTGGGATCCTTGCTGAGACTTTGTGCAGCTAAAATCTGATGTCTGTAGAGATGGAGGAGTGCATCTTCTAGCCAGGAATGGACTCATTCAGCTGCTGGTAAAAGCTGCAGTACTTCCCATTTGCAGTGGATTCCACAGAGCCAACAGGTGCATAAATCAGTTTACAACACTATTGTGCATGTAGCATGTTCTCTGTGCAGGACATCTTATAAATTTATTACCAAAACCACCACCATTTCAAAGGAGAGCATCAGTGAGTATTCACTCAGCTGTGTCACCTCAGGGAGCTGAATTGCCAGCCCCTGCCCAGCACTGTGAGGACTGCTGGCTGCAGCCCCTCTTCCCATCCACTCAGGAGCTGCAGATCCAGAGCTCAGCTCCACCTGAACCTACCCATGCAGAGATGCTCTGCCTACAGCCTGCCTTCTAAGGGGTCCAGGTCCTACACCTCCGACTTCTTAACAAGCATTATGTACTACAAGTCTGCTGGTCATACCCGATTTTTACACACTAAGCCAGGGAGCAGCAGCTTTTGCAGCCATTCTGAGAAGCAAAACCCACAAGGCACAGGAATCATTGCTGCTGCCATACTTGCAAGGCGCAACGTGACACACTCAAATCAGCAAGGCAGTGCAAGGACAGCCACCACCAGAGCCCACTGGCCACAATGCCTGCTCAGCCACAGACTTTGCAGAAGAAAACACATGGAGAAGAAAAGGCACGGAGCTGAGGTCCAGCTGGACAGGAGGCTGCAGATGCATTCACAGTTACACACCAGGAAAGGTGGATAATCACCTCTAAATGTCCATTCACAGCCGTGACTCAGTGTCACCCACTCAACACAGAGGTTTTTCACCAAAAGTGCAGTCTGGCTTGCAGTCCCAGCTCTGGGGCACTACAGACAGACAGAGCATCTCCAGTTCTCACCACTCTGTTAAATACTGACCATTTATGCCAGCTGTGATCATGTCACCTGTTGATAAAAATCCCACAGTGGTTACATGCAATCTGAAGGTGCCATTTGGGATCAGCTGCTCAGTACGGAGTTACATGTCACATAATGTTGCCTGACTCAGACCTTCCCATGCTGGTTTTAACTGGAAATGAAGCCCTTGAGATGCACAATTCCATTTTTGCAGAATATTGACCTTGAAACCTTATTTTCTGTCTTTGGATGACTACTCAGAATGGTAACAGCATGTTAGGGATAACCTATTCAGACTTTTTTATTAACTTAAAATAGTGGTGGTATTTCATAACCCCTTTAAACAGGAACAAACAGCTATCCAAGGTAAAAAGGCATGGAAAACAAGAGATAGAGATCCTTAGACCATGACCATGATGCGAACACAGGAGAGAGCTGTGACCTCTCTTCACCCAGCTAGAGAGTTGAATTTGAAAGGGAAGAGGAACAACTTGACCCACCAGTTGCTGCTGCCGCACTTATTTCCTAGCTAAAGGCAGGAATGATAGACAGACAGATAAGCTGCTGAGCAGTGGCTGATGAGCCCACTAGATCCATGCACCAAGCCACTGTTGCTCACCTCTCCTGAGGCCCTGGCCTGCCAGCACCTACAGAACCAAAGCTGAAGTGTTTTCAAAGAGAAGAGAGCACAGTGCAGGCTCCTGCGGCACTGGACAGCCAGGTCTCACTGTGCAGCATCCACAGAATGAATCACCAGCTGAGAGGGCTGACACGGGCCAGCTGTGCAGGCAGCATTACTCAGAGTCTCATGGTATCCTGGTGAGCCCCTGTGCGGTGAAGGTGTAGGAATAAAATGCTGTAAGAAAATATCCTAACTGGAAAAATGAGTTGTAACTTTTTAGAGAACATGTCTAGGAGGAGACAGTTTAAATAGCATGACCTTCTAGATCTACTGACAATGAGAGCCAGGAACAAGGAAGACAGATATCAGAAGGCCTTTCTGTCCAGCAACAGACCATCTTGAAATACTTACTGGTTTTAACATTTTTCATCTATCAGGACATGAAAGCACAGGAGAGAAATGTAATAAATGCAGTATTTCACATAAACCACAGTGTATGAGGAGTGAGTTTACCAGAGGCATGAAAGTCTGGGTCCCTAGAATGAAAGTATCAATGGATCAGATTGTCTCTGAAAATGCAGAAAACTCAAAACTGGGATGTTGGAAGCTGTGAAAGATGCTATAGAGAAGCCAGATGGTTGTTAAGGTGGGAGAATAAACTTCAGAAGCTGGCAAGTGGAAGCTCTGATATCCTTTGACAAAGCTGTTTGAAATTGCTGAGTAAACAAGGGCACCAATATCAAGCTGGGGCTGCAGAGCTCACTCAGACTCCACTGAGGCACAGAAGGGAGCTGAAATGAAGAGGCACAGGAGGATTGAAGTGGCACAGGAAGATTGAAGTAAGAGTTTGCAAAAAAAAAATGTAGAGTCACTACATGTGATGTAAAGAAACACACACAAGCCAAAGCAATGCATAATATTTAGAAATGAACACAAGAACCAAACCAGACTGTAGCAACCATAAAGCAAGGGATGACAAGGGCACTCCTTCCTCAGAGGAACTCAGCAACATTGCAGCAGGTGAAACTTGGATTATCTGGAAACCAATGGAATGGTCATTAACCTTTAATGACAGGCAGGTGCAAAAGCCAAATGAGGGGCAGAAGGAGCAATAGAGAAAGCAGAAGAAAAGCCACAGGAACTAGGAGGTCAGAGGGTCAGACTAGGCAGTAAGCTTTCTTCCCAGAGAGGGAGTTCATGAACCAAGTCAAATGATGAGCTGAACAGGACTACAAGCATCACCTGAATCACTCCCCACCAAAGAGACAGGAGGAAGGACCTAGACCAGTCCTAGCTCCCCTAGCCTATGGGTGAGCCAGAAAGAAAACCCATCCATATGTGCCTCTAGAGTAGCAGAAGGCTACTTTAAAGATGTTTCTTTTCCTGTGAAACAGCAATGGAAAGAGGAGCTGAAGTGAGGCCACTGCTCTTGTTTTCACCAAACACACTAAAAAGAGAGGCACCCTCAGGGGTGTTAGGAAATATGGCACTCTTTCTTCCTGTGAAGGCCTGAAAAAATGAATGTATTACAGGAGAATGTTGCCTTGAAGGAGGAAAGAATCCACACAAAGTAGTGGCTTGATGCCAGGCACGGGGCATTTGTAGACTGCTCTGTGAAGAAAACAACATTAATTGTGCACATTGACTAAATCCTGTGGAATTGTAGAAGTGCTGTTTGAATCACATCAATCAACTAAGGGCAAACATACTCTGAGATCTACAGTGGAATACTATTAGAAAGGTGTGTATGACCATTAGCTTTCAGCAGTAGAAAGCCAGAGCTTAGCTAAGCCAACAAAGATGCAAATGCTGCTAAACTGAGATAATTGAAAGAGGGGAGATTTAGATTAGATATTAGGAAGAAATTATTTGCTACGATGGTAGTGAGACACTGGCACAGGTTGCCCAGAGAAGCTGTGGCAGCCCCATCCCTGGAGGTGTTTAAGGCCAGATTGGATGGGGATTTGAGCAACCTGGTCTAGTGGAAGGTATCCCTGCTCCTGGCAAGAGGATTGGAACTGGATGATCTTTAAGGTCCCTTCCAACCCAAACCCTTCCATGGTTCTATGATGCTCCAAGGAGGCTGCTGACAGAAAGCTCTTCCAACAGCATGGTCCAAACTAAAGACCCCTGTTTTATGCATCACAGATGATAACAAAACTTTAACTTCAGTACACTCAACCAGAAGTAGAGGCTTGGTGGTCTTGATTCCTGTGTGTGAAAAGTGTAACAGTTCATTATGGGAAATCACTCTTAGCTAAAAGAGACTATAAACCACATACTGCCACTGTGAAAAGGAGCTGGCAGTCAATGCCTTCCTCTTCAGTTAGTATGGCAGTTATATTTTCAGTTACCAATGTATGAATTGACAAGAAACATGGGAGGCATTTAAAGGCTGCAGGCAAACATTAGAGTGCATTTAGCAACTGTGCAAGGCAGCAGAGTCCAGAGCTAGATTTCTTGTAACCTACAGTGAGTCCACAGTAAGTCCACATCAACCTGATTATATCCCACTTGGGCAATCTTCCACAGAAGTCATTGCAGCTGGGAGCAGAAGGCTGCAGAGTCCCAGGATACCAGCCCCCAGTTAGCAGTTAAGAGAAAGGATGCTCACTGCTAGGTGGGACTGTGTTTAACATGACTCTGAAGGAGGTTTCTAAATGCCGTAGAACAAAAAATTGCAAAGTTTATATGGAGACACACAAAACCCTAACAAGCTGCTTAGCCAGACATTGTGGATGACATTGAGAAGAATCCTGAGGCTGATAATACATGCCAAAATAAATGTAATTTCAAGGGCTAGAGTCCATGCTCGCTGAGCAAAACATTAGTTCCTGGAAAAAAGTAGCATTCATTTGTCAATACCAACTGAAAAAGTGCCTCCTACTCAGACACTCTTCAAACCTTTGGCGTGAGTGATTACTCATAGCTATTTCTGCATTGATGTGCTGAATTTGGCAATATCTGATAACAAGTGAAAGTTCACTACATGTGTTTTTCAGTGGTTTTCAATGAACTGTGAGTTTCAACATAGAACAACTAATATCAGTTATCCCAAGGTCAGCAGAAAGTGGTATTTATATAATTAACCTATTCTGATAAAAATTAAGATGTCCCAGATACATATCTAGCACTGTTACACTATATTCTACTCAAGTGCAAACCAACACACCAGCACCATAAGAAGCCAAACCAAAACACTGAATGTTCCTAGAAATGACAATATTACTCTTGTGTTTCCTCACTCGTGGAGCAATTTCAATTCAGTCTATTCACTAAATCCTACTGTAGCAGAGTAATAACATTCACCATGGGTTTTGATATTTCCAGTATAATATTGCACTTTTATAATATCCTATTAAAGGATCCCAATGAACCATTATTTAAACCTCAACATGTCCATCACAGTAAGTCATTTTTACTGTACCTTGTGGGTAAGTTAGAAGTGTGGCATGATCATTTAGGAACAAAGCATGCATGTGACATATACATGTGTGTGCTAGTGCTCAGACATACTCTGAGTGAAAAAAAGTGCTTTTAAAATCATTGTGGTATTTATGAATTGCATAAATTTATTTCATACATAAGTATGAATTATTGATGTAATTCATCAGTACAATACACAGTTTAAGAAGATACATTTTGGGCTTTCCTAAAACACATGTACATGAATCAGGTGAGCTTTAGATAAGCTATATTGCATACTTTTCCCAGTCCATCATTGCAAGTTATATAAAATACTGTGAAATAAGCATCAACCTTGTGTAATTCCAATGGATTTCAGAAGAGTTAAAGTACAGAAAATACAACACAGCAAGACCAGTTAACACTGTGAGATTGGAAGGCAGTTATTTCTAGGGAAAACAATTCACTGCATTTGCACTTGGCAACGCACAGCAGCTGACAAAGGGAAATCTGATGGGTGAGCAGGGATCAGGTCTGTAGCTTTAGTTAGGAAAGGGGAACATACACCAGTTTTTGCTCAGAAGAACAAAAATAATTAATCACTTGCAGGTTTGGGTTAGCAAAAAAGCTCTGAAGGTGAAAAGAAACCAGTCTCAGCCTAAGAGGGTAGAGACAATGTAGTTCCCTGAATCTCTGTGTAATTCCATGTGTAGAAACACGCAACCACTCACCCTGACTACATGGTAAGGAAAGATTAATGTAGCCTCAAGAAATTTTCAGATTATCAGTAAGGTACAACACACAGGAGAGTCCTGTCAACAGAACCTACTTGCTGTGCAACAGCTCCCTCAGTACACCGCACATCTTGACGAGTGTTGGTAATCCAATGTTGATTAAAGGTCCTTTTGATGTGCTTTAGAGCAGTGAAGTCCAAGTTATGGCAAAGATGGATATGCAGCTCTTTAAAATAATTGGTCAAAAGTATGTAAGGGAGTGAGGAAGGAAAAAATTAACTAATTTCCCTTAGGACATTAAGTCTATTACATTGGTCACATTTGAACTACATATTTACAGATTCTAGAACCATTTTTTTACTTGAAAACCTATTGCTTCTTCTAAATGTGGAAAGCAAATTTGAAGCAGGGTGTGGATGCTGATTTCTATTTCACCAAATAATCTATCCCGTCTGACCTAAATTAGGATTTATGGAAACACCATTCCAACCACTAGATCTGTAACTCTAATAGCACTTCTGTACTGCACAGGCTCATAGAGGCTTTCACTGTAGAAAAAGAAAAAAAAACAACCCAAAATGAGACAGACTTTGTCTTATGAGTATTTAGGAGCGCTAGCTCTTGAAGCTGGATGATAGATATGAGTGTTTTGTTTGGGGCAGGAAGATCCCTTGTACATGTCAACACATCAAAAGATAACACATGAGGAGGAAAGGGACAGCTCAGGGACAAGATAATATAACATCAGGTATGTCTTTATTGTGTGCAATTAGTATAGACAGGCCTGGGTAAATGCACGCATTACCCTGGTCTGCACACCAGTCATTCCCATAGCCATGCTGCTGCTATATTACTGTTGCGAGAAATGAGATTATTGTGCACCCATGAGTGGCTGCAGGCTGAGCCACACTTTGACTTTCTCAGAGGCAATTATGGCACATTTTGTACATCTCATCAGTGCTCCCATTTGTGACATCAGAGAAACCAATTTCTCAGCACTTGGGGTCTCAGCCTGTGACTCCATATGCAGGTGGAAATGTGGCCAGCCTGGATCTACCCCCTACTCAGGGAGATGCCAGCAAGCTCTGATGCAAAGCAGGTCTATTGGGGGAGAAGTCTGGGTATGGGATGAGAGTTTTGTTTAGACTAAGCAGCTGCTCAGTTAACTCAGCAAAGGAGAAAAGATATCTGTTTCATCTCATTAGCCGCAAAGCAGTATCTGCTGCTGCTATCTGGTGTAACACTGCGCAGACATAACAAGTGCTTCTTTTATCCAATTACCATGAATCATCCCTATTGACGAGCACCTAAGAGCAGACCTTAGCCAAGACGCTTTAGAGCTCTGTGCATCCCTCCACTCAAGCAGCTCACCATCACAGCTTCTGTCTGGGCATCGTACCTGGCTGCACCCACATCCTGCTTTCCTGCATCACTGGCAGCAGTGGCTGGTTAAACTTGGGCACACCTTCTCCATAAAGAATGATCCTTCCTCAGCTTGGCTTTGGCTTGGAAGGAGAGTCCGAGTAACACAAGGAAAGGAATTTTAAAAGATGAAGTATGTGTGAAATGGAAGGCACAATGGAAGGCACAAAACACCACAGAGTCACCAAATGCCCCAAAGGGCTGGAACTGATCAAGGTCCCCATGAAAGGCTCCTCCAATCAATAAACATTTCTCATTTCTGTTGGCAAGTGTCAAACTTCTAGAAAGAGAATCAGCAACAACTTGTTTTTCCTACAGGAAACAAGAGAATATATATTGCAGATTTAAAGTTCACTACTAAGTGGTTGTGCCTGGAGAAAAGAACAAAAAATATCCACAGAAGAATGTCAGTAGAGTTGTTAATTGTTGTTTATTCCAACTTAATATGCTGGGCTAAAACTGGAAGTTCACCGACAAGTAGGTCCAGAGCCACTGGTTCTGGGAATAATTAATATTTGATTTACATTGGTAAACCTTTACTACTAAATAAAATCTGTTAATAGGAGTAAAAGTATGCTCATAAATTTCCTGAACAGAATCAAATCCAGCCATAAACATGGAACCAGGGAATAAGAAATGGATGCAACTTTTTAAATTTCAGTTTTAAGCCTTTTCCAGCTTCCTCAGTTTCCTTTGCCTGATCTCTTCATTTTGGATTACAAATAAGTGTGCAAACAATAAATATGTTTATAGGAGAAAAGGGTAATTTTTAAAGCAACCAGCTTCAGGAAATGCTGGTTTATGTTTTTTTAACACCACTAGCTTTGCATGCATGCCATAACTCAGTCGGACAGATTTCACCTCCAGCATGTTACCCAAAAATACATGGAGAAGGCATAAATGTAATGGGTTCTGGAGAGCCGCCACGATGCACTCAATACACAGAGTTGAAATCTGAGTGGCAAAGGCCACATTTGAGAATGTACAGATCACCTTAACTTTATAAAACCTTCTAGCTCCCTTTCTTTTACTACCAGGGCAATGAAAAGCCTATGTCATGTGGGAAGATACAACAGGAAAGTATCTCTGCCACATTGTCTCATCTTCAGAATCAAAAGTGGATTTACGTTTCTGCTACCTGTACTGATGACAGACATACAAAGAACCTATAAGGTGTGTGCAGGAAAGTGGGATCCTGAGAAAACACCCTGGTCCTGCTGGCGCCTGGCTCCCGTGTCCCAGCTGCATCCTTCAGCTGCCTCTGCCCAGCACCCACAGCCTGACTCATGTTGCCTGCACAGCAGGGTGAGGAAGGACACAGGAGGAACCATTAGGTCCATCCTGGTCCCACCCAGAAGCTCAGAAGTCAAAGTCCTCTGTCTTGGCTTTTCCCCCAGGAAAGTGATAACACCACCCCACCAGGATTCTCCCAGCTACCAGGTAAAGTGCATCTGGAGACCAGCCTGTTTAAATTGATGCTTCCAGATTAGGTGTAAAACACACGATTTCCTATTATCACATACGTGAGGGCAGCAAGTTATGAGTGTGTTCATGTTCCTATTATGCTCCCAGTTGCACTGGGAGTTTCTCCATTGTCTAACGACACAGATCACCATGAGCGCAATGGCCATCCTGTGAGTTAGCACTTCCATTCTCACTGCCTGCCCTCACATTTGGGATGCATTTGAAATACCAGTCCTGTAGAACAAAATGCCAACTAATATTTTCTTTTGGCTGAGCAGGAGCAGAGTTGATCTCTGGAAATGCTGGCCTGAACCTATGTAACTTTGTGATCCCACTGAAGGACCATAGGTCCATCTGTTCCAAATCAACATTTGGCTTATGGAATGCTGGAATTTATCAGACCGGTACAGGGGTGAGCACAGCAGGGGAGCAATGAACTTTTCCATCTACACCGTCATATGGTACCGATTATCTCTCAGTGCAGCATAAAACATAACAACAACCAGATTTAGGGCCAGTGTACTGCAACCTGTTTCCCTTGCTGCCGCCTCCTCTTTCAGCATTGTTAGTAATCCCACAAAATGTTTGCTGTTTGTTTCCTCCTGTAGGGCACCAAGGAGCCAGGAGTGACTCACTACTATAAAATGGTTATTTTTCATTGGATGGCATTGCATTTTGAATGTGGCTTCAGTGACCAAGTACTGAATGATCTCCCTGTGCTCTATCCTTTTGAAAAGGTGGCTAGGCAGGCTGGAGGTATGCAAATCCTTCACAGCACCCTCTATACGCAGTTATTATAAAATGCTTTCTTTCCATCATCTTGCTTGACACTCAGTGCTCTGAGCTGTAGGCGTTAATGGTGGCAGTTTTATCCTGTTTATCCAAAGAGCAAGTAGAACTAGAGTGGAAAACAAGGACCTGCCCTCAAATTATAACCAAATCCAGCAGCTGTACAGGCTTGTGTCTGGGAACCGTCTGACATCAGCCGCTCTCAGAGGCAGAATACACATGCCCATGCATTTTATTCACCATCCGTGTGTATCTGGGAAACATGAATAAGTCATCCAACATGCACGAGACCTAAAGGTTACCCCATGCAGCGGTAATTGGGTTGCACTCTTTTGAGAATGGGTTCAGGTTCCAGCTGGATGTTGTGGCACTCCCAAAGCCAACTCTGGCAGGTCATAACACCAATAATGAGTAATACAGGAATGCCATCTTTCACCTAAGCCTTTCAAAGCAACCTCCCCAAAATACTGCCAGCCCTATCTCTCCAGAATGGTACACTGAGACCTAGAAAAGCAGAAAGGCTGAAAGACTTTTCAGAGTGCACCTACTGCAGCCAGTGGAGAAACTGCAAATGCAATGTGGGAATCTTGAACACAGTCTCTTGCTCTTAACCACTGGGACACGAAAATAGTGGAACTCCTGCCCAGTGTATGCTGAAAAGCAATAACCAAACTCAGGAGTGTTCAGGAAATTATAGCTGTACAAGACTGGGCCACTACTATCTGGAAGTACCTGGAAGTACCGATAAGATATAATATCACAAACCATCTGGAAGAATATGGCTGATGAAAACTGCTTAGCTCTGTGAAAGCTAAAGCATCTCACAAACATGGTGTCTTTCTTTTTTATTTTTCTGAGGGAAAGATCCACAGGATTAAGAGGATTAAAGTGATGAACATGACATAAAAGAATGCTTCAAATTGTTAAGGTATGGCAGAGATAGGAATCTGGGCAACATGGTTCAAACTAAGCAGGAAGTGAACCAAACCATCAGCCCCAAACTGAAACAAACTAAAATAAATGGATTTTTGTGGTTTTGAATGTCTTCTTTCTCCCCCAGTTTAAATCCCATCTCTGACTGCAGTGCTAGTTCCAAGAGATTCACTTACGCATATACACACATACATCTGGTAAGCTGTTGTAGCTTGTCTGTTCTTCAAAACGCCCTCAACTTAGCCATTTTCTTAGTAAAAGACATTTTGGCTAACAGCCCAGTCTTAACCCTGCTTCTGCTGTAGGATCATCACCCAGTGCATAACTCCTCTGCTTGAAGCCAAAAATAGTAAATACTAAGATAAGAGAGCTGAGGATATGTCAATTTTTCAATGTGTATAGGAGGCATCTTCAAACTATCACAGGCAGATCATGGATCCATCCTTGCAGATCTTTATCCCTTCACAGCTGTAAAACCTGACGCTTAAGTTAATAATGCATAGATTTTGACACACAGCATAATTCAAATGAACTTCTAAGTCAACAAGGAGACTGAAAAAACTCACTCCATAAAGCAAAACTATTTTGTGAGGGTAAGACCTACACAGCAAATGCCTGACTCAACAGCAAAAAAGAAAGTTTGCAAATCACAGACAATGTTACAGAGCAGAGGATGCAACCAAAGACAGGCAGGGGTCATGGTCATTAGGTCTGCCCCCTTACCCACACTTAGAGTCAAGAGTGCCTATGACATTGAGAGTTTTAATACTTTGGTTAAGAAAACAAATTTTCTCAATTTATGTCCTTTTTAAGGGATGTTCAAATAGCAATTCTGATTTGAGTCAGAAAGTCCCACCAGGATCTTATCCTGGTATTAGCTTGCAAAGGGCAAGTAAGAGAGCTCTAAGTGAGGAGTGCAGGAATAGGACAAGCACACAGCAGTAACTTCCCGTCTGGTACCTCCATCCATGGTTCTGGCATTTCCAGAGTTGGGTGGTATTATTTTGATAACCCTTGAATGGCTCTGATCCCTGAATTTACCTAACTACTTTTGAAAACAGGTACCCTTTCAACATACTTATGCACTGCAGCAATCAGCTCTTCCATTTAATTACATGTATATAATTATGTGTTAAGAGATGCCTGTTTTGTGTATTTTCAGTTGGCTTCCTGACAACTTCATTACATGTTCTCTAATACTTGTATTAGGATAGACAGTGAGCCACCGCTCCCAATTGATCTTCTCAGTCCTTTAAGATATTGCAGATCTCTGTCAGCTGTCTCTTTTCTGGACTGTGGAGTCCAAGGCCATTTTGCATATGGAGGCCCATGAGCATCCTCATACTCCTACTTACTAGTCTCCTTTGCCCTTCAAGATTCAGGTTCCACTTAATGCAATGACATAATGATGTCATTTGGTGTATCTAATTTTCTTAATTCTTCTCTTGCTTTTTTCTCCCCCAGCTACTGAGCGCTGAATTGAATGTCCTCTGTTTTTCTGCAAGGCAGTGACTCCATATTTGGAAAACCTTCAGCAACCTCTTGCTTTTACTCCTACTGCTCTTGGTATCAGTGCCCCCATATCTGGCATGGGCTGTACACGTTAATTCTGGATGTACCCAAAGGCATGCAAGCATCTGCTGTTCTCACCAGTGTGCCATCAGAGCATCCTTTTGGGGATGCCATCCAGGCCACTTTTAAGCAATAAAGCATTCCTCATGTTCACAGACAGTCTGCTTGGAGGTTGGACATCATCGTCATTAGAAATGCAAGCAGGGGTTTGAATTCTGTTTAAGTGAACAGAATTTGACCCATTTATTACACAGAAATTCTAACAACTGACATTAACGGTCTGTTGACCTGTGTGTGAGCTACCACTTGAAAGCCCAGGAAAAGCATGACTAACAAAAGGGTATGTGGGGAAATTTGCACTCTTTGTTATTAGCACACTGCAGTGCTATTTTCTTGCAACACATTTTGCCACTATTTCCTTTAAGTACTCTGTTTCATGGGAGAGTGCTCTTAAGCACATATCTTTTAATACTTTCCATGGTTTACATATTAAATTTCCAGTTCAACAAACTATACAAGCAATGTAAAATTAGCCAACTATGTATATAAATATTTTCTAAAATTATTTTACTATTTCCTAAACATCTTATTTGGAAAGTAAGCCCCGCACATTTGAATGGGCCTTTAGAGTGTACAGGAATCACAGGAGTCCAATAACTGAAAGTTTTTATGGGGTGATTTATTTAATATCTGAAATATTAACAAAGCTATCCCCTGAGTAATGAGCCAGATTTCTTCAACATATTTAGCATGAGTCACATAAATCTCCTGATCTGCACATGTGTCCCTACTCAAAGAATTTCCCAAAGAATGCTAGTCAAGGATTTTCAGGAAATTACAATAGTTCGAATGAATTTAGAAATAGTCACATGCTTAGAACATATCATAATAAGTACTTCAGAAAGGAAACTGAGCAATGCATTTAGAAATATTGAACTTATTGCATTTGATTAATGCAAGGTCATAGCACTCAGCACTCGAAAAGCCAGCTTGTTCACTCTCATGTTTCCACTGTAATTTTACGAAACAAAAGTTTTATCATTAATTGTGTCAAATAACTATTTCAAGTAGTAAATGTGGAATTCAAGATATTTAGAAAATTCTTCAAAAACATAAGCTTTTAAAATAGTTATATCCCTTTCATGGGTTGAAACTGCTTTTCAACTTCTTGACCACTGAAAAAGTAAACAGACAAATATTTTATCCACAGAAGTTGATACCTGATGGACCTGAAGTTCTGTAGTATTAGAAGATGAGGTGTTCAGTGGTTGCAAATCAATTTAATTTATGGCATCATCTACTCTTTGAAATCAACATGGTCTATTGAAGGGCTAAGCTGTGAATACCCCACAACCACCAGCAAGTGGTTAGATGCACACAAATTCATGCAAACGAGAGTCTCACAAACCAACCTAAAGCGTTTACTTCAAAGAGAAGTATCAAAGACCCATCAAGCACTGCATCGCCTGCCTCCCCCGCAGTTTCATAAACCCAGCTTTCTCGCACTTGAAAACAAATGCCATCCCTGATGAAAGCAGAAAACATTAAACAACCCCAGGGAGGTGGTGAGATAGGATCCAACCCGACGCACTGGGGATCTCATTCTGTTGTGCCCCCAAGGAGCTTTGTGTCTAGACTGGAATGTGCTGACCTGAGAGTCCTGATTTAATAATATCATGATAATGAGGAAGGAGACACAGATCTGCTCTACACTAGCCCAGCACGCCAAGTAGGAGGCTTAAATATTAGCATGTGCTTATCCATACACCTGTGTGGCCAAGTGCGACCCATGGCACACACAGTCTGTGGTACTTGACTCTCCACAGCCATTCACACAGCTCCATAACTTACAGCTGGGTGCCAGGTGACATTCCCCTTGCTTTTCTGCCCTACTGACATGCCCAGAGGCATTGCCAGCCCTAGCCCACAGTAGCATCTCTTCAGCTCAGTGTGACAGTTCCTGCCCTTTTCCAGAGAGCTCAAGGTTTGTTCCCTATGACAGCCAAAAGCTATATCCCTGAAGGAAAAGAACAACAGTCCCGGAAGATTTCAAAACACTGCAATTTGGGAATGACATTGTTTTATAAAACTAACATTCTTCTCCATCCATGAGCTCTGTGCTAGAAGTACTTTGCTACCCATTTGCTTGGACCTTGAAAAGACTTTCAGCATAGTGTTAAAGTTCTCGTAACTGGGAAGGCTTGGAGCTCTTACCTTCAACAACACACTGATCAGGGATAGGAATTTTTCTCCCCATCTCTGTGACATATGCTTTCACTTTACCCAGGTTTTCCTTCAAGTGCAAGTAGAGCTTATCCTGGTATTCTTTGGGGCTTATCACTGCCTCTGTGCTTCCTTCTAGGGCCTTTTCTTTACTAGAGTCTGGAAAATTTGCTGATTCCACGTAATCGATACTTTGGTGTGAAACCAAAGAATTTCCCAGTTGCATTGCTTCAGTATCAACATTGAAAGGCAATTTGTCATTTTCTTGGCTAATGTAGATCTCGGAGAAGGAAATACCAGCAGTTATCTCCCCATTGTCTTCTTCCTGTCCACACTCTGAGTTTACTCCCTTCATGCGGACTGCATGCAAAGCGAGGCTTTTGGACCTGGAAGGTGATAAAGGAAAGGACAAAGGTTTTGGAGTAGAGGTCAGACACAAAGATCACCCAGACACATGCTCTTCTGAGTTGCCTCTGTGCAGCTGGCTCAGAGAGCTGAGTGTGGGGCTCACTTAGCCAGAAGCAAGTATTTTTTGGTAGATATGCATTTCAAAAGCAAAATGTAAGCCACAGCTTTAATAAGCAAATGAAACTAAATAATATCCATATATCACAACATCTGCATGCCATGGAGGGAGCTAGTCAGCTTATGTGCAAGACACTTATAACCCTAGGACTGGAATATATGTACTATTGAGCACATCATAAAAATGCCATCCAGTGCCATTTAACTGAACCAAGATTCAGCCTCCAGTTCTTCATTGCCCCATACCTGTATGCTGAGGATGAAGTTAAGCCTCTGTAAGAGTAAAAAGGGTAGAAGTGAAGTGGCTGAAAAGGCAAATACTGGAGCAGTAAGAGAAAAGCTCTGCTGCAAAGCTGCAGTGCACAGACAACTTGAAGACGCTGTGGGTGCATGTTGCTGTCTGGGCCGCTATCTAACCTAGGGTCCCAGGAAAGTCACACTCATCTCATGGCACACAGGCAAAATTTCTTTCAAATATTTGGCACTTACTGTTAGCAATAATACCCAAAAAAAGTCTCTGTGTTTTCCTTTCTAGTAATATCAGTATGCAAGTGTTTTCCTATCCCTTGTGCTGGTGTAGGGCACAAGAGATTAAATAAATAATTTAGGAAAGTTTTATCCAGCCTTTGAATTCATGGGTATGAGACTTAGTTAAAATTAGAATTACGATGTGCAAAGGCATCATGTGGGTCAAATACTCAATATTTGCATAAAGTTTCATTGCAAAACTTATAAATTTATATTCATGAGAAGCACTCACACATTTTACAGAGCCATACCTGTTAAATCTCATATCCTTCCTTTCTTCTTTAGAAACCTGGCCTAAGCTGTATCTCCGCACTGAGCCAGGAGTACCATTGTCAACATTTATTTTCTCTTCAAAAGCCTGTATTTTAACTTGAAGCTTTTCATCCTCTTCACTTCCATTCATAACAGATTTTAAATCATCCAGTGGTACAGGAGATTCTGTTTCAGTATCATTTTCCATCCTAAAGAAGTAGAAAGCAGAGATTTAACTCGGGCACACTGTGTTCATAGTGATGCTGATGCTGCATTTCTGCCTGTGACCTTTATTATGTTTCTGGTAAAATAATTATGTTTCAGCAGAGATTCTCTTAGAGGTTGATTAATCATTTTCAAAAGCATCTTCTGAATCAATGTCTCTGTCAAATGGATCAGAAAGGTTGAACATCTCTGACAACACTGGATTAGAAACTGCATGTGCTGTATCTGCATAAGCAAAACCCCACTCTTTCCCCTGTGGTCCCAGAGCAAAAAGTTTTTCAACTGAATTTAAACCATTCTCTCTAGCTTGCTAAATAGCAACTTACTACATTATTTTCATAAACTCGAAGTCAAGCTAATTGCAGAGTTTATAGAAGTCTGTGGTTTTAAAAGTTTGACAAAAGTACATGCAGTTCCTACTGAATTATTGTATTATGAGTAAGAAAAACATCTCTCAAAACTCAGCACAAAGTATAGAAACAGGCTCAATAAAAGTTCTAAGCAATGTGACTGAAGTTCAGCAAAAGAGAAAGAGGAAACAATGAGTTAAGATGAACTTGGTAGGACTGCAGGACAAGCTGGTTTATTTTAAAGTTGACTGTTATGTTAGTTTTAGAATACAAGCTTTTAATATAAAATTTCGGAGCCTATAAGGATGCTGGGGAGGGACTGTAGTGATTAGGGGCTGTAGTGATAGGACAAGGGGTAACGGGTTAAAACTTAAACAGAGGAAGTTTAGATTGGATATAAGGAAGAAGTTCTTCACTGTAAGGGTGGTGAGGCACTGGAATGGGTTGCCCAAGGAA
>WYDI02031993.1:0-12679 GCA_009867235.2 Psittacus erithacus | reverse complement strand
CCAAGGAAGCTGTGAATGCTCCATCCCTGGCGGTGTTCAAGGCCAGGTTGGACAGAGCCTTGGGTGACATGGTTTAGCGTGAGGTGTCTCTGCCCATGGCAGGGGGGTTGGAACTTGACAATCTTAAGGTCCTTTCCAATCTTAACTATTCTATGATTCTATAATTTGAAGATAACTTTAAAATAAATTTAAGGGAAGCTGTTAATCTTAAGAAACAAAGAGAAATCTACTGTCAGATATAGTGCCGTTAAAAATTTGCTTTCTAGCTATTACAATGTCTTTTGACCAGTGAAAAACACCGTCTTTGCTGCCGGCCCAGCCATGGTGCTGCAGGGGCAGTAATCACTACTGCCAAAGCTGCAGGGCACAGCAGAAACCCTCTGCAGAAGGATCCCAGGGTGCAGACCCACCACCCCTTACCAGGGCAAGGGCAGGCATACCAGTGTTGCACCCTATCCCAAGTGTAGCCTTTTCCTGTGCCCAAATCCAGGTTTCCTAGCTTAAGGTTTTCAGTCTGACTGCCAGATTCCCCAAAACTGAGCTTCTGAAAATGGAGTTTGCTGGTAGGATCCTACACAGCTCGCAGCCCACAGTGAGACTTGGCTTCTCTAAATGTTGAGCTATTTGCCAGAAACCTAACCCTTAGATATCTGCATTCTTATTTGAAGATGCTGCTTGGTCTTTATGCAACACCAGGACTGAATTTCCTGGGGGACCAACAGCACACGTGGCAAAACCACTGTTGCTCCTTCCCCTCTTCTTCAGGGAGGTGCCTTTGGTTGGGGATTTCTATGTCTCCGTCTTACTCCTGCAACTATGGAGTAACTGGACCAAAAAATCATGAAGGCAGTACAAAGACAATTGGAAGTCTCAGGGAATTAAGGGGTATTTGACAGTATTTACTTTTCAAACTCTACCCACAGCTTTTTAGAGCTCGTTTTACTTCTGACCATTTCTTTGTGTTTGTTTGCTTGTTTGCTGGCGATTGGTTTTTTTCCCTGATGAGGAAACATCTGAATATCTAAATTTGTAAAATACGGGTATGGAAAGCCACAGATAAGAGTTTTAACACAGCCTTTCAAAGCAGCAGAGTCTCAATGTGTCATGCTCACAGTTGGGAAGCCTATTAAAAATTCCCAAATACTGCAAATTACCAATCGTGGAAACAAAAAAGCATGTTAAAAAAACCCCCAAAACCAAACTCACAAATCCTGCATCACAAAATGCACTTTTTCATTTGTTTTGGTAAAGGCAGCTCAGGATATTTCTCAGAGGAGTTGGTAAGTTTTGTCTTGTTTTTAATTTAGGCAAGATCTCAGAAGATATTAACAGTGCAGAACACTGAAAAAAAAAATCCTCTGTAATTAAGAACCACGGTTTGACCTTTACTAACAAATCTTTCCGGAGATGCGGGACAAGATTTAACTCATTAGAAAGCTGTCACCCCAAGATCACTCCTAACGCTGCTCCACCGTGGGAACTAAGTGCTAAGAAAAATGTCTTGTTATGTATGTAAAAACATATAAAGCCCTCTGGCCACAGAGAGGGGACTGATGTGGTTTATGAATGACAGACTCAAACCAGCAAGTCTTGATGATGTTTGGAAATGAAAATGGCCTTTTACAACAGCATTTTTTTTTTGTCCATCATTCTCCTGTTGAACTCTAGTGGCTTTATGAGGGAAATACAAGAAAATCCTTCTCCTAAAGAAACACATTGATGAATCCTATTTGTTGTATGTGAAGCAGCAGTAAGTTAGTGGACACAGGGCTCACTGCTGTCTGGTGTTCCTCAAGCCACCACCTTGGTTTTGACCTGGTTGTTGCCTGGGGTTTCAGGGCAACTGCAACCACTACATGAGGAAGACAGAGAGCTCAGTCCTGGGCATTCCTCTCACATATACCTGCTTTGCATGTTATCAATTCCCAGGAAGCCAAAAGCACATACCCCAAGTGAAACTTTCAATGAAGCCTTCACACTGTGCCCAACGGGATGCCTGGAAGGCCTTCCTGCTGGCCTCCCCTTCCAGCAACGGCAAAATAAACTATTGTTTGAAATCTTGGCAGGAGACATTCAGCACATTGCTGAGGTTGTTGGAGCAGGATCAGCTTACACCAAAGCTCAGGCTGTTTTTGAGAGGAAAAGGATACACAAACCTATAAAGAAATCCTACAAAGAAATCAAGCCAGGTCCTATAAAGGACCTGGCTTGAAAAGTCAGTAGTATGCTACTCACCATTTCACTGCTTTAAAATTCTCTTTAGAAAGAGACCTAAGTATACAGGTCAGCAAGTCAAGAGTGATACATTAATTTGCAAAGCATTTCTCCAGACCACCAGCACCATTATAACAACACTGGTCAGGTGCTTAAAATAGTGAAAAGAGCATACACAAATGGAAACTGCTAAAAATACATGTGAGATGGAATTTCTTCCAGGGCTTCAACTCTGCGGATGGAGGCAACACAAATGGATCAAGCGTGAGTCCTTGGGGTTCATCAATGAACAGGCATAATCATCTCCTCAAATACAATGGACCTGCAGGCTTGAAGAAGACAAGTGGCAGACAGTGATGGCAATCTCAAAACCTCTGGGTCATGGTTGGGAAGCCCATAGGGAGCTTCCAAATTATTGCTAAGAATTATCATAGAAACACTATCAGCCAGATAATATTCAAGGTTGAGGTTCCACAGAGAGCTGGAGGCTGCATCCTCTGTCACTTCACAGACAATGCCACTCACAGCCTCTGCACTCACACGTATTGATGGTAGAAGCCAGAACATTTCAATAGCTGATGCTGACAAACACAGCAGGTAGCGGCAGGTGCTGCATGCAGGGCAGCTGTTCCTGGGAGCCAGGCAGGACACAAAGGGGCAACGGATGCTGTATGCAGACAGGCTTCTTGGTGCTTCTGCTAAATTAAATCACAGCATAATACCTTACCAGCATAGGAAAGTCTTAGATGCTATTTTAGCTCTCTTCACTACTACACACGTTGATTTAAAGAACACTGCAGAAAATGAAAGGCAAATGAATGGCAAAGGAATACCAAATGATGCCATGTGCTAGACCTATCCTCTCCCTTAAGGAAAAAAGATAATTTCATCCAGTCACTACACTAAAGTGAGCAGCACTGGTATAGCCTCTTATTCTCTGTTCTTACCCAGATCGAGGACTTGGAAGCGCCATTTAATTATCTTACTTTTGTTTCTTGCCTTCCTTCAATGGACCATGCTATACTTCTGGGTTGACTCAGTCCATTAAAACTCCATGTTCTTAAAAAGTACCTCTGAGACTGAATAACTTGCAATTTTGTGACAGTAAGGGGCAACAGAGCATCACATGGTTTTAATTATATTCTCCACTAACTGCATGTAAAATTCCCTTTGTCAAACAACTCCAAGCCAGCCATCACTCTAAAGAAATCAGTTTCTTCTTATATAAACACATGATTCTGGAAGGAATGGTTATAATCCAGCCACACATTTTAAAATTCTATTTTCCTTTCACAGCACAAATGCTCTGGATTGCTGCTCTTTGAAAATCACTGCAGTTCAGTAACTGCAGCAGCTCTGCAGCTAGGAGGGTATTTCCATGTCAGTGTCTGAAGCAGTCCCACTTTTGCTAGTACAAGTCAGAATAAACTCTGATTAAATTAGTGAAGGACTCTTATTTTAGCCTTATTTGCTGTTGTACTTGTTCTTGTTTGATTTAGCTGTTACTTTGCTTGATACAGGCCTCAAATATAAAACCAAATACCTGAAAAGTATAATTGTGAAAAGTCAGTGTTTCACTGGGACATCTCAGAGCCACACTCAGATAACAGGATGATGGCAGCTGCAAGCAACCAGGGTCACAGATGACTGGTGGGGGATAAAATGACAATTAAAAAAAAAAAAAAAAATAAAAAAATCAAGCAGCAGATGGAGAATAAGAAATAATCTCAGAAAGGTTTGTTTGAAAGGGTCCAGGCCCTGCCACTGGCTCGAGACATCTGCGTGCAAGGCAGATCCTGCTGTAGCAGACATGTCTTGGGACTCCGGTCCTTACCCAGAGGAGCATCAGGAAGAGGTTTTCCTTCCCAATGCTTCTGGCTACACTCACACCCTCCTCGTGGCAAGCACAGCTGCATCACAGGGACTGTCCTGTTACATAATGGCAGCAATTTATCCACAGAAATGTTAAAACCCAATAAAACCAAAACAAATAGGATGGAGGAATGTTGCTTTCAGGTCCTTCCACTGCAGACCTAAGGCCACACTCTGTCCTTCCTTTAAACCAGAATAACCTCCGAGCAGCTCCACTGCAGCCCTGGGATAAGGTGCGCGCATTTTCACAGTCTGCCCCTGCTTTTTACCCTCCAGAGTCTGGCCCCTGGACCCCATGGCAGCTCTTAGACTTGAAAGACAGCAGTACATTTTCATTCACTGAAATGTGGCATGGCTGTGTTCAAACTTGCCATGTGGAAGCAAATGCAACTTAAACAAGCAAACAACCAAAGCATTTTCCTTTCATGCTCAGTAGAAGCGGTAGAATTTTTCTCCTGAGGGAAAATAAGGATATCTTCTGAAAAATCCACTGAAAAATATTATAATTACCTCCCTTCTCCCCACCAAGACTCTCCAACCAAACAGTATTTTGCATCTGTAACCACACACACACAGATAAAGAAGCTTCTACTCCTCAGTAAAGCCAGTCCTTAAAAAAGGGGAATTTTAGAGAGGAACAGGGAAACACAACAACAACATTTTAATTAAACCTCTTGTTGTTTTTTACTGGCTTTTATCAGCTCTAGAGATAGATGTTAAGCACAGGAGATAATAAGGAATAGAAATATTACAACATTTTAACAAATAATTTTTCTACTGTAAATCAAGGGAATACAATGAGCTCTGTGAATAATTATTATGCTGTATTACTGAAGCCTCAATTCCTGTCCTGCTTCATTGCGGTTCCCAGAATACATGACATTCTTCTGGTCCCCTTTACTAAGTGACATCTGTCCCAGTTGAACTTGACTAGTTTGGAAAACATGTATGTCATTGCATGCTTACTTTACTATCTCCACTTCAGTTTTTTCACTATTGCCAATGAAGCTTTTTATAAATGAATGCTGAGGGCTTGATTTCAGCTGAGATTATGGCCACCAGGTGAAGTCTGGATATTTCTTACAGCCTTGCAAAATGAGGAGCTATATCAGGGCTCCTCTCCTTTTTCATTTTTAACTCTCTCCAGGATACCAATTAATTGTTTCTTGAATGACCTCAATGTTTTGGCTCCAACTCTACAAGTCTGTCTCCAAGGCTATCCCTCATGGTTATGAGTTTTCTGACATCTGTGTTAAATTTTTTCAAAGAATTACTATTCCTTTGTGCCCTCTTGACCTACTTCAGTATACACAATGATAATTATAAGTCCTCCCCTAAATAAAAGTGACTACTACCATATATTTAAATAACACTTGCATTTTTACTGATGAATGCAGCAATACTCCAAATGCTTTAACTTTAGGATGTACATTCAAAAGAGGCTGAGACACGTTTAAAAGAAGTCGAGTGAAGAGAACATCTTTTTGTACAAGCTTGAGAGCCTTTTTTTCAGACTTTTTTAACAAACCTTTACGAGGCAGCTATGCCAGTCATTGTTCTCATCAGCGTCAGTGGCTATCTTCTAGAACAAACTCAATGATAACTGTGTAGCCTGACTTCACCGATTTATTTTTAACTGAAGAATTTTAGACTGCCTTAGTCTACTTATCTGAGACATGGCTTTCTTCCTATCCTTTAAGTGCTAAAACTTGAACAGCTTCTTTATTCTTCAGTGCCAAATGACGCAATTCCTGATGTATGATGTTTGGTGGTCATTCTGCCTGGTAGCACAAAGCTGGTGTCTGCAGTGCACCCACAGCTCTTTCTGCCACCCTTCAATTACAGAATTCTTCTTTAGTGTTAATCATCCTTATGCCTGTATTGGAAATGCATGCCTCAGGCTAGGGATGTTGCCCATCAGGTGCTGGTAAACTACTTTGCATGCTTACCTGACCCTATAAATGACACAATCCAAAGGCTGAGTGAATATATACTGGAATGATGCAAGAAGGATATCAAGGTCAATATGAAAATGGCAATGTAGTGACTTACAGGAACTGCAGTACTTGTACTTTCAGCTGATTGTTCATTCATTGCAACTTGAATATATTTAATATAAATATACGTTTTCTCACACAGCCATGGAGACGGCTGTAGATTTATCATACAAAAACGAGCTTTACCTGGCTCCAGACATGTTGTGATTCTCTAGCTGTCGGACGAGGAGCTTGGCTATGGCTGTGAAACTGTTGCTCATGCGGTAGATGTCTCTGCTCTGGGTGCCCAAGATGCTTGTGAAAGTGTCAGTGAGACTCTTAATTTCCAGCAAAAGAATATGGTGAAATGAGTGCTCCATGTTGGCCAGCTGGTTCACCAAATACATCAGGCATATTCTGGCTTGCTCCTACAAAATGTAAGAAGAGAAGAACAATTTTAAACAAATTAATTCATTGTTTGCTTGTGCAAGAGACATTTGCGTGCATGCTGTTGATTAAAACGTCACTGGGGAATAGTGGCTACCCCATGATAAAAAGCAGAAAGACAACTGCATCAGACACGGTTTATTTTTGTGTGCTATTGACATTACATTCTTTCCTCTTGGTATTACTTAACCCAGCCTAACCTTAGTATACCTTGTCTCCTCTTCAGACTTAGAGTCCCTAAAGCCTTTTTGAAGGCACCTGCATTGCTCTAGCATGGTCGACTAGCGTGGTTCAGTAATCACAGCACCAGCAGTGGACCTAGCTCCCCTTTTTCCTTTGATGAGCCTTATGAGTCTGGCCAAGCTACTTTACCTTCCTATACCCAGTTTCTGTGCCCTTTTTCTGCTTTATTCCTTGCTGTTTGTGGCAGGCAAACTCTCTTGTAAGGGGTCAAGCACTCATGCACACTGCTCAAGTTCACAGGATCATCTGCCCGAGGGTCTTTTCCCTCTTGTCTGTACCCAACCTGTTGCACATTGATTTTATAGAGGCATTAGCAGAGACACAAACATGTTAAAACTTGCAGGCTCAATGGACCCCGCAGCTGAGGTCTGTGCTAGTTTGTGGCATTGCATGACCCACAACCAGCTGCAGTTTTGTGTCTTCATTACAGTCCCACTGTATTAATGGGCTAATGTGCAGATTTTTGCTTTTCCCATGTTACTCCCCACTCCATAACTGCAAATAATCAAGGGGCATTAGACAATTGCAGTGAATTCTGCATATGCCAGTAGTTGTTACACATAATTTTGCAAGGAATGAAGATCTAGTTCTCAGAGCCATAAAACATTTCCCAATCATGGCTTCCTTTCTGGAGCTCCTGGATGTTGCTGATTTGCTATGTTTAGCAGTGTCACCTAAAAGCCTGTTGTCACTGGTGCTACACAGACCGAGCAGGACACCTCCAGCACAGCATCAGCAGAGGAGTGAGGCTCAGTGGGCAGGAGCCAGGGGACTATCAGAATCTCTTTGCCCTAATGATGAGAGGTTAAAGTACCTCATAAATCACATGGCTTCTCTCCTTTCTTAGCAATTCATTTAAGAGAAACACTCAGATTAGACCTGTGACTAACGCTGCAACAAAGAGACATTTAAAATGAGATTTTGTTTTAAGATCTTATCACATGTGATAAGGTGCTGTCTGGCAAGTTGTATCAATCACTGCCAACGCACTGAAGTCTGATATGCCCTCTGTAGCCGAAGTTTTGCTAGTCAGTTTTTCAGGTGGATGTGATCTTGCCAATTTATCAGCGGGCTTGCATCCCCCCCAGATTAGGATTATAGCAGCTATTTCAGATAATAATATTAAATATGAAAGTATTTTCTAGCATAGATACTTTATCATCTCTGCTTGGCAAGGGCGCACAATTCCAGTTCCAACCATTTCTGTATGTACATGTACAAATTCACAAATTAAACCAGAAATCCCAAAGGTGAAGAAATGCATTAGGATTCTTCTGTTATTAAGTGTATCAGGTCCCAAAGTCCTAAAAATATCTAAGTGGGAAAAGCAGCAAGGAAAGCAGCAATTAACCTAGGAGCTTGTATCAGATCTTCCACTGGCGTAACTGGGTATGTCTCTGCTCAGCAAAATCCACTTGCTACAGAATGGGGAGATATTTTGCTTTTAGAGCTTATGCTGAAATGCAAGCAAAAGCAAAAATAAAAAATTATCTTCTTCCCAGAATATTAGCAGAAAAGGAGAGGAAGTTGTGTGCCATACATGTACTCCAAACACTGTGGGGCAATAGCATTATTGCCTCTTCTCTTCTGGGACCTCATAACGGGAGAGAAAAAATTGCTGAAAGTTTGATTCTAAATACAGCTGGGCTATAAAATACATGGGGGATTTTGGCAGAACATGGCCTAAGCATCACAACACAGACATTTTTTGAAGAAAATGTCAACTTATTTCAAACAAAAGAGGATCTGCTACACTGTGGCATGACAGAGATAAATGAGAAAAGCATATCAGACACATTGCTTCCCTTCAGCCATATGAGGGAAAACTACAGCTACATCCTCAGATGGGCTGGGGTGGTGTGATGGAATGAGTCTTTTTTTTCCTCTATGGCTCAAGAGGTTGACTTTTTGGTACATATTCACTAGTTTATGTGGAAGATGATCCTCCCTCCAAGAGATAAACACAGGCTCAATGAGCATTTAAAACACATTTTTGTTTCCTAAACAAACTATGCAGCAGACTAACTGGAAGAGAAGTTTTGACCATTTTCATGTTACTTTGATCCAGCTGGACTCCAGCCATGCTGAAATGCTTTGCCTGGAGTGAAGTAAAAGAACAATAAACTACTGAGTAATATAATATGTAACTGTTACACAAAACAAAATTGCAGCAAAATAGTTCAACATGAAAGCAGTCATTATCCCTGCCACAGTTTTTATCCAAAAATTTTCAGGCAGCCTCTTTGGATGTGCATAACCCATTGTTATTTTAACAATGCTTATTTCATGCATTCGTGTATTTTTTGCAAGCGTCCCTTGCATATTATGACATTATATCTGCCAACAGGTGAAGATCTAAACCACAAGCAATGAGGTGTGGCAAGGTATTTTGCTTTATCTTAAAATCAGGCTCAGGAGACTACAAAAAGAGATCACAAGGCTTTCAGAAGTAATTCCAATTTCCAATTGGTTCAAACATAAGTGATGGGAAAAAACCCACAAACCTGACGATTAAAATGTTCAATTGACCAATGCCCCAAGATGGTGTTTTGCTTTGCACAAATTTATGGTTAAGGGACAAGGTCTGATTTCAACTTTGCCCATGAGACTGTCACTAACATCAACAGAAGTGGTGTGTGTAAACAGGAGGGCAACCTTTAAATAAAAGGATCTCCTTTCAGCCAAACGTCTCATCTCTCCAGGGGTCTGTCTGAACTGCCAAGGTGGAAAGAGCAGTTCAGGGAAAGCATAAGAGATTGTTTCTATAAGCAAGCAGAAAGGATTTTCTGCTCATATTTGCATTCTGTACCACAAAGGGTCAAAATATCAATAAACAAAATTCTAACACGACCATTGTCAATCCATTTCCCACTTGTTTTGCTTAGCCAGGAAGGGGATTCTGGTTCATGTCTAACCAACAGCATATCTATCACATGACACCAGTGCAGGAAAAGGAAGAGGAGAAGTGGTAAAATAAGTTTTCAGGAAGGCATTGCCACGGTGGGCTGTGAGACACCACCATCAGCAGTGGTCTACAGGGACCATTTTGCTGCTTGCATGATTCTGCATGGATCCGACCTAAATACTGGGTGCACTAACACTTAGAACTTCACAGTTACACTTACAGATCAGAGTATTCTTTTAATTCTTTCTTGTGGGTGCAGTCTTTGTTATATACTGAGCCTTTAAGATCTGTTCAGCTTTTATAATGCCAGATGTGTTCCTGGTTATTTTATCACAGGTTGATTGTCTACATTGCAGTGAGTATTGCCCCAGCATCAGAGAAAGCCAATGGTATTTTTTTTCCTTTCAAGAAGCCTAATCTGCATTGGAGCATCCAGACATGACCTGTCTTTTCTTGGCTCACAACAGGGCACGGGCAAATTCTGCACAAGGAACCACCAGAGTAAAGCAAACAAAACCTTTACAAGTGAAAAGGAGGACTATGAGAGATCCTCTGTGTTACTAAATACACGAGACCCACAAAGACCCTTCAGTCACCACATATGGTCTGATGCAATCTCAGGCAATTGTGGACCAATGAATGTCTCACTAATAGCTCCTCATACTCCCCCACTGCAAAACTGCAGGCCACAAAGCACTCAAGTTCTCCTGAGCTAAATAAAATAAAATGAAATAAAAATTCTTAGGGCAAAGAGACAAAACTCACAAATAGAAGGTGAGCGAAAGATCATCAGTTACAATGTCTGTGAAGGGAGAACTTGCTATGTGAAAACATCCAGGTGATGTGGGGCAGCAAAGCACATCCCACACCACAGAGAGGCAGAGAGCCCCAGAAACGCAGAGAGCCCCAGAAGCACAGAGAGCCCCATGAAACACAAGCATTCCACATGGGAAACTTTAACACCCTTCCCCCACCAGCAACTCTATCATAACCTTTGCACCCAAAACAGTGACTCGCCTTGGCTCCAGCATGCAACACCCAGCCATCACCCAAGCATATTTTAAGGCTCTTTTTGTACCATTTATACCAGAGGGAATTACTGAACTGGCAGAGTGGCAGTGCAGGAAGCACATTCAAACCCTTGGAGAACACCAGTAACACAGCCACACTGCTCCCAACCAAGGAAAGGCAGGAGACACCAGGTTTTCCAGCAAAGAGCAGTCGTTCTGGCACACATGGCTGCCTGACTTCTTGCAGGCAGTGCTGGGGCACCAGCAGACTGCAGGCAGTCCCTGAGACCTCCTACTCCTCAGGCTACCCCAAAACTCCTCTATAATGTGCTTGGGCCTCTTCTCGCCTGGAAAGCTTGCCTTTGTTTTCTCACCAAAATGTGCTCCCTAGCTTGAGGCACAGCCTTTTTCTGCTATCCTGGCTCCTCTACCCAGGACAAAGGAGACAGGACAGCAAACAGGTGACAACCTCCAGAGAAGATCCAGCGGTGAGGTTCCACAGGGTATGTAATCTGCGTCCGGTGACAGCGCTATGCCAGCCTGACACTGATGTCAGGAGTCTCATGGACTGATAGAGTTCAAAGGTGATTGCAGAAACAAAATCAAGCCACTGGAGCACTGGTAAACATTAGACATTTCAATCAGGGCAGACCTTCCATAACTCAGAATTATTCAGCAAAACTGAGAGGAGAGGAGATATTCATCTCATGCTGGAAAGTTCACCTCTGCCAGCCTTTGTGTATTGCTTTTCTTATTGAGCGAAAGGTCTCCTGGATGTCACTAAAACTGAACCTACTATAAACAAATGAAAAGCGTGCCATCTACACAAACACGCAGTGCTTGTGGCAGCAGAGCAGGCTGGAATGCAGCCGGCTGCTAAGTCAGCAGCTTGCAGCTTTGTAGAAAAATAAGACATATGATACAGGACAATGCCAGTTACTCGACACTTACACAAGAGATTGGAAATTAATTGTGCAATGCAGGCTTGCCCAGGCTGCGTGAGTAACAGTAGCTGTGTGCCTCTGCACAAACAGACAACAAAAATATAAGGAGAAAATGTTCTGCAAATAATTTCTTTGTAAACATTATTGTAGTCCATAATTTCCACAATATATGAAATGCACGTCCAGTTGGGTCCTTGCTTAGTCTTGGTATTGATACAAAACAATAACAACAAAAGCAAAACAAATCCAGTCTCTCTGAAGTAGCAAAACACAGCAGAAAAGGAGTCTCAGAGGCTCCTGAGAAGAGCCTGGGAAGAGCTGGTTCGACACTAAAATACAGAATCTGAATTAAACCCCTAAGTTCTGATCCCAGCTGTGCTCATTTGAGGATTAGCTAGTTATAAGCTGTAAAGCTTCTAGACGTTGACTCTTAAGTACTAAATGCAGAATTAAATGTGGTGACCTGCAGTTCTTATGAAAGTAAATTTTGCTTGGGTGATGTAAGTAAACAAGGAGAGAACAGCAAATGTCATTTGGCTCACAGACTCCAATGTGATTTTGGCTTCTCCTCCCCATCACCTTGCAACAGAAATAAGATTTACAAAGCCAAACCAAATCTGGTTTTGATTCTTGCAAGATAAATTTTGTTTTAAATTAATATAAAGCTCAAGATTGGTAGAAATAGCAGGTACAGTGCCTTCCTGTGCTGCATCCACAACGATCAGACACCTGTTGCCCAGCCAATACATGCTCAAAACTAAGTGCTAACAGAGAAAGGATTTGCCTTATTGCAACAAGTGAAATAAGACTTGCATGACATCCATCTGTGCCAGTGAACAGGAGAGCAGAGGAGCTGCCCCAGCCCTCTGCTCTTTCCCCACACAGCTTCTCCCTGCCTCCCATCAGGCTCCTCTGCCATGGCCACCTTCCACTAGACCAGGTTAGTCAAAGCCTTGTCCAACCCGGTCTTGAACACTGCCAGGGATAGAGGATTCACAACTTCCTTAGGCAACTGTGCCAGTGCCTCACCACCCTTACAGTAAGGAATTTCTTCCTTAGATCTAACCT
>WYDI02031992.1:0-37099 GCA_009867235.2 Psittacus erithacus | reverse complement strand
CTGTCTCTGCTTCCTCCTGGCTTCCCCTCCTCCCTGGCAGAGCATGAGACTCAGAAAGTCCTTGGTCAGAGTAAACACTACTGAGCAGCAACTCAAAACATCGGTGTTATCAGCGCTGTTCCCAGGCCAAAAGTCAAAAACACAGCACTGCACCAGCTACTAAGACGGAGAAAAATGACTGCTGCTGCTGAACCCAGGACAGGAAACCATTACTGTATTACCGTAACACAACCTCTGTTCAGCAAGTGTGATCAGTCTATTATCATGTCACATCCGAAAACCAAAGCCATGTATCTGGGCGTGTCTCTGCCTCCCACAACTGGAACAATCTTACTTTTGAATTAGCAGTTAAATGTTCATCTTACATATAGATGTATGATGCCTGCTGAAAAGAATAGTCTGAAAAATGCTAATCTGAAAGTAAGCATGATGCTGACAAATGCTTCTGTTCTGTAATTAGTTTAGTAGCTATTACAGGTGAGCAACAAGTTGCTGTGATCCAGAAAGGATGCTCAGCTTTCCTGGGTATAGGGAGATATTTATATATAATAACATCAACTGTATATGACCCACCACGGATGCTTTAGGTCAGTGTTCATGCATATATGCAATGTTAGAAATGGAGGAAATGTTCCTCTGAAACCAGCTGAGCTGGGATGAATGTACTCAAAGCAGCACACTAACTAACAGCAATTTAGCTTCTGCTTATGGTCTTTGTATCTAAAGTATGACACAAATATTTAGAAGAATAAACAAACAAAATAGTGCCGGAGACTTCATACATGGAAAAGGCTGGAGGTTCTGACCAACTTAATGATCATTCTTAGACCCTAGGTCACTGGGGACTATTCCTTGATACTGAGGCTTGATTCCTTTCAGGTGCTATCAGTAACTTTTAGTTGATCTCATTTTCTGAAAGCACCAGAGCAACAGTTGCAACAACTAAACTTCACCCAGCTTGCTGAAAGACACCTAAGAGTGAACTGAGCTGTCACACCCAGTTCGGGTAATAGAAAGATGCAGAGATACAACATCCTATGAGGAAATATCTGGCTCCATACTATGTGCTCCTGCATGAAAGCAATTCATTTCAAATAAGAGTTTTAAGATTCTCTTTAATTAATGGCTTTTATAACAGGAAAAGACCTTCTTTAGCCAGCACAGCAGCACAGTCAAGAGGCACACTGAAGCAGGTGGTGGGTTTGGGAGGGGAAAGAGAGAGCAGATGTTAGCTTGAAAATTTGGAATGCTCTTCAAGTCCCGTAGCAGAAGCCCAGTTTCCATCAATGCATATTGTAGAAGCAATTAGTTGGGACCACCCAGGCCTAGGATTTGCCAGAATCAAATTTTCCATTCATACAATATACTTCTGTAAAGCTGAATGCTTGCTTAAAACACTTCTAGAAGTTATTCGGTCTTCATGGTTTTCCTTAAAATGTACATCTTTCTTCTGCTTTGTAGGTTTGGGGAAAACTGAACTCTTAGAATACGGTTCTGAAGCTTTAGGGGAGTGGAAACTGGGAACGTGTCACATTTCATCAATGTTTATCTACTTTCTCTTTTCCAAGTTAAACAGAAATTGATTTTTGAGGTTTTGATCCAATTCTGAATGAAAGCCACAAACTTCTTATTTCAAAATGCTGGTTTCACCCCTTCGTATAAATCACAGTGAAGGAAGGAAGAGCCTCAGTTTGGTATGGTAACAACTCTGGTCCTTGCTGAAGTCTTCAGAAGTTCAGGGTCGTGGCCAGCACAAAGATGCACTGTGCTCTCAGGGCAGCACCTTTGGGCCACCTGTACATGCATGCCTATCACTTTTAAACAAACGCCATACATGCTGTAATTCACCTTTTGCAAATAACCTTCTCCATATTAAAGTATATGAGAAAATGCAAATCAAGCCATAAAGTGCTAAAATTCTAGGAATTGTCCTGGTCCCATTCAAATCCATCTTTTATTTATTATTTTTCAGGAGACATCAAGGAAGCATAATTTAGACGTGAAGACATATTCACCAAAAACCCAAAGCAGTAGCTTACCTTTTTGACCTCATATTTAATAGCAAGTTTAATCCTGCTCAGACTTGGCCGGTGGTGCTCAGGGTACAAATGTATGTTCACATCTCCATTCAGAATAGCCTCTACTTCTTCGGTGTCTCTGCACAGGTCCAGCACCCCCACAACAAAGTCTTTGCATTGCATAGATAGCTTCCTGTAGTCATTCTAAGGGAAAACAGAGAAAAATGAGCTATTTAATTGTGCACTTGAAAACACATCTCAAATAAACAGAAAAAGCCAGAGGGAGGAACTGTGATTTTTCTGTAAGAAACCCTAGATGGGGTAGTAAGAAAGCACTTCATTCCACCCAGGATGTAGCTAGCTTTTTACATACAGAAACTCCTTCAGACTCCATTTGCAATGTTTCTACTAGCAGCATAGCTTACATTATAATAGAGCATGCTTTACAGAACAAGCAAATAATTTATAGGGAAACTCTGACATTAAGCAGTTGCTTGATCTCTCCCCTCTGTGTGGTATATCCTCTAGAAATGGGAAAACATAGTCAAACAAAGGCCCTGATAAATTTTAGAACTTGTGTTCTTTGCTAGTAATTCCTTCTTTAGCAACCTTCAAGCAGCTTCAGACTGGTACGACAAGCTGAAGCATCAGATCCAGATGTGCTTCAAATGAAGTATCTAATTGTAATAGAAATTTCAGTTTGAAATTTATTACCTAATAATTTGGTTAAAGAGTCCCAAAAGAGCATCCAGAGGATCATTTCTCTACTAACACCTCTCCAGGAAATGGGGCTTCAGAAACTCAGCATCATTTCCTATGAAATCACTTCAACTTGCAAACCCAAATTACACTTATGGGAAAAGAGACAGTATGTAGCTGACTTGATAGAGAGGTAGAAGAGCAATTTCAGTGTCTTAAATTAAATTGTGATTGATTTTCACATGCTGACACTGAAGAAAAGAGGAAAATGCCACCGTCTGGGTAAATGCAGCAAATTAGAAAACAATTAAGGCTATCACTAATATCCTAACAAAATGGTGATATTAAAGACTTGAGGTAACAAATAGAAATAATAAGCATAAGACAAGCTCTTACTGACTTGAGAGCTCTTTTCAAATTAGGTTTGATGAGTTAATTAAATTCAGCAGCTTATCTAATTAAGGCAGCAGCCAAAAAAAGAAAGTAGTTAAACCTGGCTTGGATGGAATGATAAAAGTAACCTGGTTTTTATGCCTAGATTTTCTAAATTATTAATTCCAACATTTACACATAGCAATATATTAGCCTTCCTTGTTAGGCAAAGATCTCGGCAGTGTGCAAACATTCATTAGTTAGGTAGAACAACAGTGTCTAAGATATGATGTTATTAGAGGTGGTTAAACGTCTTTGGACAGTTTTTCCCCTTCAAAACTGAGATGCTCTTGCTAATGAATATTTTAAATAAGTTGGTTTAATGACTTTGTCATAGGTTTGAGGTTTCTTCTAATGGGCATGTGTGCGTCCCAGCTTTGCTTGCTATGCTGTAGGCTATGAATAACTGCTTCCTAGTCATAGGGAACCAGAAACCCCTTCAGGACTGGGATTAGAGCGTTCTCACAGGAACTGACAGAGGTAGGGAATAGCCTGTGTTTTAGTAGTGAAACCTTCTACAAGGTGGAACTTGTGTGTTTACATCCTCTTGTCTATCAAAAAGATTGAAATCTGGGTTTCCCTTTTCCTCAAGTGCTGTAATCAGACCACAGGTTTACACATGGGGATCAGCAAGGACTTCAAATCTTCGTTAAAAGGAGACATCAGAATGAGCAGATGTTAATCTCTGGCAGAGGAAGTGCATGCCCCATTGCAGAAAGCGGGGCACCAAACCTTCTGTAAATGTGCCAACTTAACACACTAAGATTAAAGATATCCTGGAGGTTCACACAGAAAATGACTGCACATTTACATCTAAACCTAGATGGAGATAGAGTTTGCAGAGTAAATGTTATAAAATACAGGGTTAAGTAAGGACTGAAACGTAAATGAAAGACAGATAGCACTTTACGGATTCAAAGCACTCCTCTCTAATCAATTCCATGCTCTAATCTTCACCATACCAGGATGAATTTCAGTAAATAGAAAGCTTATTTGTTCACTGAGAGAATAGGTGCTCAAACAAAAATATCATCCTGGAAGTAACTACAGGAGTTGTAAAGGACAGCAAACATAGCTACAACTGAAAATGGATGCAGGTTGGGAATGAAATGCTTACCTGCCACAGGTGATGGGGACACTTAAACCCAGCTGGTTTATAAACACAACGGTGAGAACTCTGCTAAGTTTCAATGCCATTCACCATGTACTGTTTGCAAAGTTCACAAACTTCTCTTGTAGCCAGCACATTTTAAGTCATTTTCATCACCACTTTGACATCATCTGAACAACTTGTATGTATTAGCTCAGATTATTTTTCCTCTTTCAATCCTTAAGGAAAGCTTAGTTAGCAACTAGGAAAGTGCTTCTAAGGCAACTGTAAATGGCAAGCTCCCAACTGGCAAACTCCATCAAGACCCAACATTTTTCACATCGCCAAGCCCCATGTTTTCATCGGTTCTGTATATCTGCAGAGACTATGAATGATGTTTTTGTTCAAAATTGTTTACTCCAATGTTTAAATAGACAACAGCAGTAAGAAACTCCACCCAAGGTACAGGCTTTCTAAACTAAACTAAAGCCTTCCAGCCAATCTGCAGCCAGGCAGGCCAGCAGCTGATCTTAGACAACTGCTCATGTGTTGAGACAAGCCTCTATGATCACGGAGCCTGCTGTGCCTTCTAACAAGTCCTTTCACAAAGGCGTTTGTCATCTTTGTTCTGGCTTCCTTCGTGCTCGTAGTCAGCACAGAAAATCCCATTCAGTCTGAGGGTGAGAACACAGCCGCTCTGAGTCTCCTGATGTCAGTGTCTTTCCCTTTGCAAGCACTGGTTATTGGCTGTGTCTCTAAGAAGCTGAGGTTAGCAGGAGACTGACAGCTGAGCTTCTCCTGACCCCAGTGCACAGAGTGCAGGTTTGATGACAGAAGCAGAAATGACTTAATGCTGAACTGCAATTCGTGATACATGGTAAAAAACTCAAGGAAGCCAAGCAGATTTCCAAGCATGCAAACTGTATCAGGGTATGTGCCAGCGCTGTGTAAGCTGCCTGTATTTCACACATTGGGAACCATCTGAGATGCTGCACTCCCTGCACAAAGGAGCGCTCTGGCAGTGGAGACGCTCGCTTTTGTTTAGGACCAAAGGCTGCAGTCCCAGGGCAAGCGGGAGGCATCAGGAGGAAGAGGTGAAGGAGAACCAGGACACATTTCGAGTTACTTCTTGTTACACCAAGGTTTTGAAGATCAGAGCCCCGAGGACTCCTGGTGACGGTCAGGAGACAGAGGGACAGGCAGCCACTGTGTCTTGGGGTGCAAAGGGACAGTCCACACTTCATAGGGGTTCAGCCCCTGAACCAGGCACTTCATGGCCTTCCTGGTCTAAATGTTTCTGGGGGGAACAATCCTGGTTGGAACCATCCTGGTTGGAAGCCTGAGGTCCCCTCTCCCATCACCGCAAGAAACTCATCCTGGAGACACAAACCCCAGCTCAGTCCTCTCTGCAGCATTGCAAACCCAAACACAGGCAATGACAACAACCCAAACCTTCCCGAGTACCCCAATTAGCTACTGCATTGTAGAAGTCTGAGGACTATGTTTCATAGAACAGATGGATCTTTACAGTAATGAAAACCACAAATCATGCATGAGGGATGCTAGGGCCTCATCCTGACAAGCTGAACACTGCCAAGCCTGAGGGAGGAAGATGAAGGACACAACTAAGTACGTAAGTGAGCCAGTCTGTTTCAAATAACACATGGAACAGTATTTTATCTCCTATAGAGACAGTGAGCAAACAAAGATCAGGATAATGCTTGAGAATGTTACAATATCATGTTTTAAAGACTAAAACATAATAAAAGGATTCCAAATTAGCCATTTCCTGCTTCTTCTAGCACTGTTGTGCGTGTTGAGTTAAAAATGTCTAATTTTGCTGTTTTGAAAAGGCTGATGGTACTTGTCATTCACTGCAATTTCTCTGAGCACCCTATTATTATCTGTTGATTATGTTCTAAATGAACTCTGTCATGTCTCCACATCTGTTCAAAACCACCCAGATTTCTTCAGAAAAGAGCTGTTTCAGGTCAGAGGGATGCAGTCGGAGTAAAAATGATAAGTGAAATGAGAAAAAGTAAGAGCAGCAGCCTCTCTTGGCTAGTTCATTCAAAAAGCAATCACAGACAAGGACTGAAAAGGAACTTCATCCATGGGAGCCTACATCTCAAATGCCAGCATTGCAGGTGTGTTTTGGATGGCACAAGTCTGGCCTCGATGCTGCAACAGACAGCGAGCAGGTCTGAGCTTTGCTGAGCCCCTCAGTGCAGATGAGCTTTCACCAGAAACTGGAGTGGGGCCAATGGCTCAGACACTAACAGGATCAAACAACCGTCTATGCAATTACAAGCTATCTTCCTAGTCCCAAACACAGGAGCACACTCGGGTTTATGTTCAAGTCCTGCTGATGCCAATGAAATGCTTGAGAGCATTTTTCAGTGCACTGAAGCAATGTTTCAGGCTTCAGGAATCTCAAAGCGGGATGAGCTTGTCAATCAACCTGCAGGTTTTCTGGTTGTAATCACTGCAGTTATTCACTGCGCTGTTACTGGAAATGGAGTCACAGGCCGGCAGGGCAGTACATGACACACAGATGCAGGAGGACAAGTGCAAGTGCACCGCTCGTGAAAATCACGCCACATGTCACCATTTAGGACATTTTGTCAAATTCACTCTGATAATTGCTTCCCAAGAGCATGTAAAGAGCAGGGAGGGAACCACAACCCATCAACAGATATAACTCCAGAGACCACTCCAAGATTCACAGGTTTTACTGCTATCCTGCATACAACTAATTGTTCTGTGCTCTAATATTACTGTTATCCTGTATGCAACTGATATAAGCTTCAGGGTCAGATTACTGATCAGAAAAAACAGTGCCACAAATAAGTTGCTCTTTGGATAAACAGCCACGTATCTGGCTCAGGATGATTTAATCTGCAAACCTTTTTCTAGGGAAAAAAAAATCCAAACCAATCCAAAAAACCTAATGCTGCTTATCAGCACACAGGAGGGATTTTGCCAAATAAGAGGAGGAAAAGAGAATCAGACACGGGATGATGGCTGTATGTTAAAGCTGCCATTTCTCAAGGGCTCTGCCCATGGCATATTGTCTCATATATATGCTTCACTGGAATTTGAGGGTTTACGCACAAATCCAGGACTTCTGGAGCTAATGGACATGAAGGTTCAGCACCTGTGACTGCGGCTGCCATGGCACCAGAAAGCCTCTGTGTGCTCTCAATGCGTTCACAGATTAACTGAATGACACAAATCTACTGGATCCAAGCTCCTGTCTATGAGTGATGCAGGAGCTGTGTGCTTGGCAGTAAAACTGGCATTTCTGGATAGCATTAAATTTGCTGTGCAAATGGAAGCTGTGGGCATGTTGCACAGAGCCTCCTTTCATGTTTCCTTGAAGTTCTTGGCTCTTTGTATTTAATCTACATCGCACACACACATATATCACAGAGAGAAATACTGCACTGCGAGGTTAGCATTTTGGGAAGAAGCAGCAGGAAAAAAGGAGAATTCCATAAACATGAACAAAAAATGCCCCCAAACAAAACTGCCCGCAGGAAGAAGACAAAGGTGAGAGGAAGGAGGGGGCAGAAAGCAGGTAATATTACATGCTGGATTTGAAATTACATTTTTAAATAAACCATCCTATCAAATATTCAAAATGCTTATAAATATTTACTAATTAGATCTCTCATGAAATATGCACAAGGCAGTTTAGAAGCTAGTGGGCAAGTTTCCTCCTGGGTATTTACACTGTGACTGGCCATATGTTCAGGAATGAAAAAAAGCACAAGGCCTGTGGGGGGGAAAGCGATGAGAGGAGATGCTAAGGAAGCGCCCTGCACTGATCCTGCTCATGTAACCATATTATCTTCAGAAGAGCATGAAGAAACCCTTCCAAAAAGCCCTGCTAACTGCGCACATAACTGCTGACACATTTGAATGCAGCTGAGTGCATTTCTATTGTTTCCAGACTCAATGCCTACATGCACTGACTATGCCAAGGCTGTACAGTCAATTTTTCAGGAAGCATATCAAGTTGGTTTGTGTTCTTTTGCTTCTTAAATGGCAGCATATCAGTGACTTTTTGGAGCTTTGGGTGTACTGTATCATACTCATTGGGCATGTGTCTGAAAAACTAAAGCCAAGTGCTCATTTAAAACATTTCACTGCTCAGATGAAGGTTGCTAAGTATGTCTGGAGGTAGAGACAGATTCCACTGGTTCATTTTCCCAGTGATCCAGACCTTGACTTCTTCACCTCAATATAATAAGCAATCTGTTCAAATACAGGAGGCTGACATTTGAAATGTATGTCTTTGTTGCTTTCCAAGCTATTTGGACCTTTCTAAATGGAGCCAAGATAAACATGGCAACTGTTTGCTCCCTGAAGCGTGCCAGGCTGCAGCATGGTGGAGCAAAGGGGTAGTGCCTCCAGGCAAAGAGTGATTTTAAACCCTGTGACGGAGAGTCAGGGGACACCGAGAGATGCATCCAATAGAAGAATCCAAGGACAAAACTGACAGTGCGGTCTGTGTAGACATTATTTTTGGCTGAAGAAGTCCAGGAAACAACAGCATGTTCTGCTATTTGGGCTGAGGAGTGAAAACTTTGTGGTTTCCAATGAGCCATGAAAATAACATCCCTTGCATCATTACAAGGATTTCAATGGCAGTTGCACTGACTGATCTACCATAAGAGATGCTTTTGAGGCCTCTTCTTCTCCTCAATAGGTTGGGCTTTTTAGCTGCAATTCATCTTTTCCTATGCACTGCAGAAGCTGATTTCTGAGAAGGCATATCCCTTCGACAAGCAGATAGAGCAGTAAGAAGTCAATTAAACCACTGACTTCAGATTCCACCTTATACCTATTGACTGGTAGATACATCAAATCCTTAAAGAAGCCAAAATGGTGTTAATTTCTGTGGTGGTTAGAAAATCCCTTGAAATTCATTACTGTGCTTTTACATCATCCTTCACAGGTCCAGGCATACATGTAACCTTTAACCATAACATTCCAAGGAATGGGAGCTGACAGAAGCAGCAGAAAGGATATGTTTTCACCTCACTATTTTGTTGCTACTCTTTTGTGCTCTACCTGTTATGTATCAGCCAACTCTGCCAATCATTGCTTCTGGGAAATAGTTGGATTTTGTGATAAACACGGCTTTTGCGAGACCCAAACCAACATTTTGCAAGCCTTTCCATCCATAAGAGCACTGTAAATAGCAAAATACTTCACTTTGCTATCGCCTTGAAACCATTCTTTAAAATATCAATGTTTTGGGTTTTTTCTTTTTTAACCTAAACTCAGTAGATGGACTATTTGGGGCAGTAAAGCCAGAAAGCCACACACAGAGTCCTAGCAGAAAGTCACGAGCTGAGACCGAACATAATTCCTCACTCTTCGGCCAAAGTTTTAGGTCTCCTTGCATAAGAAATTTCAGATTCAGCCACCTTCAACCTATTTATTACTTACATTGATTTTTCTTTCTATTTGAAACTTACAATAAGTTTCCTGTTTATAGGAACTCTCCCTGCTCTGAAATTCCTTGATCACTTGACTTACTCAAAGTTCTCACCCTGAATAGAGTACAATCCTTTTTAATAACTAACAAATCGCCATAAGAACACCTCCATCTCCCCTGCTCCTTTCCCACAATGTTACCTTCTTCCTGACAAGTACCATTACCAAGCATCTCGGTAGCACACGTGTGTGCTACTGAGATGCAGAAACACCAGTATAGAACTAACACCCTATTCCAAGTCTCTGAAGATAGTTAAATCAAGTTAGAAAAGAGTGTTGGTTGACAATAATTTCTTCAGCTCTCTGGTGTTAAAAATCTCCAGGTTTCATAGTAGCTTTTCAGCATAAGATGACATTTGATGCTTGATGTGCTTCTCTTTCAGATCATCTCAGCTTGGTTTCAAACCCATGCCACAAATAAGCCACATGCTTTTAATTCCTTAACTAATTAAAATGGGGGGGGTTTTACTTTCTTGAAGGTTTTCCCAAGCTCATTTGAATGTTTATACTGAAACACCTGTTTTCGGAAGATAAAATATCAGGTCCCTGGATGTCACATAGACAGGACAGGCTGTACAAAGGTATTAACTAAATGGTTTGCCATGCAAAACGCAAGGAATACACACGCTCAGTGAAGGAGAGGGTCTGTCTCTCTGTGTCCTGTCAACAGATTCTCTTTATTGAATACAAACTACGCATTATACTCTGCTAATCCTCTTGGTGAAGAAGAGCTTCAGATCTGTTACTGTCAGCAGTGAAATCAAGCTCATGATGATGCAATGCAAGATTCCAGATCCCTCTCCATGATTTTCAAACCTTTGCTTGTTCCTTGTGTGGGAACATGACATTGAGAAACAGCTTTTCTTATTTCTAAGGATACAAATGCCCCTTGCTTGGAGGAGCCTTTACCTCAACCTTACTTTTACTTTCATGCAGAAAGAATTCCTCTTTTCCCCCTAGGGGCATTTCACAAGGACAGGAGTCCAATGCAGGATTGGGATTAACATCCTTCTCTTGCTTTTCATTCTGTTTTCAGCAGAGCACTGACCCACAGGATGATGGGCAGCAAACCTGCAGCTCTGATGTGATAGACGTATTAAAGCTCAAAAGTTATAGCTCCTCATTTCACATGTTATCCATACTTTTTCTCTCTGGCATTTTCCCATGTTAATCACATTCCTGTTCTATCTGTTACAAGCTTTACTAGGGAAGATCCACATTTCCTATACAATTGAGACTGAACAGTTTCCTTGCACTGAGTGCATTAGCTGCTCTCCTTCAATTGTGTGGCTCTTGTCAGCTCAGCCACTTGAAACCTGCTTTCTGAAAACCAGATGGGAATAACAGGGATAAAATAATGGCTGTAAACTTAAAGCAATTATTTTTGTAACACAGCTATGTTTATCACCTAAGCTGAGCTAAATTGGGCACTTTCAGCTTGCTTATGAAACATACTTCTATGTCCAAAGGTGAAGAGTCCCATCTCTCATGAGAGTTTTGACTACAAATTGCACCTGTGTATCAGGAGAAAGACTTCTACATCCAGCCTGCAGGTGAATGCTGGCTTAACTGAGAGCCATGGGACAACTCACTTCAATAACTAAAATAACCATATGCCTTCCAGATCTCAAACAGGCAACTACCACAGTTCTCAATGTCCAGCAACAGCAGCTCCTTGGAAAACAAGCCACAAGCATCAGAGTGGATGAATTTCTGGTCCCCATGGCACCTAAGCAGCAACTGAACACTTCAGACAAATGTGATCCCAGCTGCAGAGTCCTGGCATAGACTACTCTTGACCATGTGGATATCATTCTCGCTCTAAGAAGAGCAGGCTTAGAAGTGATGCTGTAGCACATTCTTAAGCAGATATATGAATATAAAGAGTATATGAGTACATCTCTCTGCTCTGAAATGAGGCCAGATCCTGGGGCTTGGATAGTGGCAATGAAATGACACACTTGGCAATAAGCAATTTCCATGCTGCACTGGTGTAAAGTTGCTTGCAACAAATTATATTCCAGGAAACTGCCATTTTTGATCATGTAAATGCCCACAAAACATAGACACTTAAGTACCTAGCACCATTTTGTGGCAATGTGAGCTTGTTTGTATACCATCCCTGTTTATCCACAATTCAGTGGATAGTCTGCCTAGACACAGTGAGGATGAGTTCATTATAATTATCTACAATAACAACAACTAACAACAATGAAGGATAAACTAAATCACTTCCCATGTGCATCCTCTGTAATGTTAGACTTGAGATCCTCAGAATGTTACTTCATTTACATTCATTAATATGATATTAATTCCCTACGGTGCCTTAGATAAACATACCTGACTCCATTCCCCCATCTGCTGATCTAGTAGCATTGTTCTATTCAGAGCAATAGTCTTAATTATGCTCATTTGCAGTTTCAGTAGATATCCTTGCCCAACATGAATAATGAGCAGCAGCCTTTGGAAACCAGTCATCCTGCTCATAATAAAACCACCCTGCTCCTAACTATTCCCTAAAAGCCAATACTCAATGCTTGGGCATTTGGCATTACTAATTAAACACAAAGCTTACCTATTGTATTGGACTGATATTACAGTACTGATAGCATCATTTTCCATCTGTTTTCCTCACCAATAATTTGACTTTGCCTTTCTGAAAAATGTCTTCATCTTTGATGCTCTAGAGTATACCCCCTTTTGGCACCATTCATTGCTGAGCAGAGGAGGAAGGGAAATTGTATTACAATGTAATTTTACATCAGTAAGTGCTCTGGGAAATCTCTAAGATGCATGGTGAGTATGCTAGTGAGGGCAAGCTCAAAGTCATACAAGCTGTTACTCATTACAGACGATCCAGTGACTAGGATGGAAAAGGTATGAGAGAAGCAACCCTGGAAATAAATGAATCTTCCAGAGAGAACAGCTGGCACACTAGGAAGAAAAGGGCCAATATATCTTTCCTTTCAAAGCAGCCATCTGCAGGTGGCAGGAGCCCACTCTGCACTACCATCGAGTAGGTACACCAGCCTAAATACCAGGACTCATTCTGTCTTGCACTCTCAGTGGACAAGAAAGAACACCACTGTCACTATTAACTAAACACAGGCAACAGGCCAAATCATTCCCCCTATTTATCACAGTGCTACGAGCAGCTGGCAGCAAACCTGGCAGAGAAATGTGAGCTGCTTCTCTCTGGTGGGCTGTGACTGAGCATAGTCCCAGTGGCTCGGCTCTCCTGAAGCATCCTCCATCTGCCTGCATGAACAGAAAGCCCTCCAGCACCTAGGCTGGGCAGTTGACAGACCAGTGAGAGGCAACACAGCAGAGTTTGTCTCCCCTTTCTTGCTTAAAGACTGGAGACACAAAGGGCAACTTCTGTGGGACAGCCCAGAAAGGCTGCGATAGAGCATAAATCCTACCTACTGATACAACTGCTGATTGGTTAGTTGGCTGTGAGGGAGCTCTTAATCCAAGATGCAATCCATTATGTTTAGTGTGAGGTGTCCCTGCCCATGGCAGGGGGTTGGGACTTGATGATCTTAAGGTCTTTTCCAACCCTAAGTATTCTATGATTCTATTCTATGATTCTATGATTCCTCATTCGTATAGAGAAGAACCCATGAGCAGTGGTCAGCCATGAAGCAGACCCACCAGTTAGTCCACCAGCTTCACTGACCACGTACCTATCAAAAGGTAAGGATGAAATCATGGCTTCAACAAATCCAATGATGATATCGTGGTCAAATAAGTCGTGATTTTGCCAACTACTGGGGTTTTTCTCCCACGTTTAAGCTGTTATAAAATACAAAATGTGAGAGGAATAACAACGTGGTAGGATGACGATTTTATGTTGAATTAAATTTTGAACGTATTTCAAAACTGTTGCCTGAGCTGGGTTTGTGACAGTCATTGTATCTGTTAGATTCATCCTTCTGAGCATCTGTACTCAAAAAGCTGTTGTAGAGTTGTGCTTGCACACAAAAGACTAACACAAGGCAAGCAAATCATCTGCATTCCTAAACCCAGTCATTTCTAAACCCAAACTATTTTCTTAACTCCTTGTCTCTGATAAGCTGAAATACGGTAACATTTCACTCTCCCTAAAATTGCTCCCAAAAGCCAGTTAAATGCCACTTAAATTTTCACACCAGTTACCTGCTGCCTTTTACTCAGCTCTGTGTGGTGTATATGACTTCACAACTCACATGGGTACCATCTTAATTTCATTTAACCTTATTTCACTTGCTTTTATATGACAGTAACCCTAAGTGTAAATAACCCTGTATTTAACCTACAAATCTCCTCCACACACAACAGGTTATCTCAGAATGCCAGTTATATTTTTCCTTGTACTTAGTCAAGGCTTTTTACATTCCTCATTAACATGTCACAAGCTTTATTACGCTTCACCCTGCCCACAAAATATTCAGAGATTACCTATCTCAATGGTAAATTACTCTCCTTGCATTCAATATCAAAGGTTCAGGTTGAAAAGGAATGAAAAGGAGATCTCTCAACTTTAAACCTCTATCTTCTAAATATATTCAACATGCTCCGAGGGACTGTATGTAAGATGTCACACACACAAATGTATTTCCTGAAAATAATGGCTCACTAAACTTAGTTGCCAGCCTGGGGAATTCAGAATGCTTTACAAAAGTCACCTTATATAACAAAAAGTAACGTCTACATTCCTCATCATACCCAGGGTTTAATAACTACATGGGAAACCTGGACTTAATCTAATCACTAAAGCAGGCGACAAAAGGAGGCAAAATAAAATTCATCAGCCATTTATGCAAGGAGAAAGCACTGAAAGCCACAGTGCAACCCATTTACTGTAGCATTGACTCTTCTGATCCAGAGATTTAATACCAGATGTTTCTACCAGGGGAGAAACAAACACATTAATATTGCTGGATTTCCCCTCCTTTGCTACAGGTTCCTCCCAGGACTATTTATATGTAAGGGAGTTGACTCTGCTCTTATCAACTCCTGCCCTTCAGGTCCCTTAAAAATATGTCCATTAATAGAGGTTTTTCAGCTTGACAGAAATGCACTCTTGATGGACAACGGGCTGCTTATTCCTAAGGAAACATTGAAATCGCAAGAGCAAAATGACCTTAAAGCAACTGAAATACGCTCATTTCCAACTGGTTCCAGATTTTTCACTTATCTCTCAAAGTGCCTAAAACATCTCATTGTTTGGCTTAAAACTTATTTACCCAAAAATGCTTCTTAAATGCTTGACAGGGGTGAGGCTGCTGCCATGCTACTTTGGTATGTGAACCATTCCCACTGCTCTCCCCCTCCCACTCAGCTTGCGAATCCCCCTGTTGTCTCCCACTAACTATTATAAGGGGATTCCATGTGATTTTGTGCTTTCATGATTGTGTCTGTTGCTCACTTAAACCAGAATCCTTCTGTAGTATTAGGGATGCCAAGTGTAATTAGACTGGAAGGAATAAGCTGCAAGGGCTACAGTTGCAACGCTCTTCATCCTTAACTAAAGACCAGAAATTACTTTCCAAGGTAATAAACGTCACACTCCTACCGTGCAAACTGGCATTGCCAGAAGTCTCACTTGCTGTAGCATCATAGCAGGGGGGGAAATAAAGAAAGTATGCCAACAGTTCTCTTTGGAAGATTCAAATATTCCCAGGCTTGCTTCTGTCTTACATCTCCAAATGCCAAATGTTTCCTCCAAACAAATTTTTGAGGAGAGAAAACCCTTAAGGCATTGATTAAAATATTACATTTTCTTGCACTGATGCATTGTCTCTGATTTGATCAAAGACAACGTGTTGTGTCAGCAAGTGCTAGAAGAATTTATTTTCCCCTCCACTCTTTCAAAACAGAAGACACAGGCTGGTTCCTGTGGGAAAGCTAAGAGAACACTTTCCTGCACAGAGTATCTTGTCAGCTTTTAAAGAGGTTTTCCTTACCTGTTTTGACCAAGGTTAGCTGGAAGATTTTAGCAACAATGTCACTCAATCATCCATAGAGTAGGTTAAATGACCTTGGGGGCAATGGCCAACTTTATGTGCCTGTTCAGTGGCTAGTGCTGGTGCCAGGGTTACAACTACAGTGAATAACAGGTCTTTTTCCTGGTAGATGGTAGAGTTACACCTTCACTCCGAATGACAGCATCTACTACTCTGCTTTACTGTGAACAGACATAGACAGATGCTAACATACCTTCATAGCTACTAGTACATTTTTTTTAAGGCAGCTCCAGGCATCACAGCTTTGGCATTGGCTCTAAACCATTCTGAAAAGCTTTGGAGATTTTCTTCTCCTGCAATATTTGAAACCCATTTTGCTTGGGCAATGTGCCAGGCAGAAAATGATTTAATCACAGAACATAGAAAGAGCACTTACAATAACAGCCCTCAAAATACAGAGGATATTTCTTAACATATAAATATTTAAGGAGAACAATACAAGAGTCACAAATTTGGTGGGGTTTTTTTAAGGTCAGAAGGGTTCTCCACATCCACTTTCACACTCTCTGCTACACATGCATGCAAAACATAGCTGCAATTAATTAATTTAGCTCTCAAGACAAACTCAGTGTAGCATCTATTAGTAGTGAATTCATCTCTGAAAAAGAACAGCGCAGAGAGTGAGTTCTTCATGCACAGAGCGGGTCCCATTCAGTGTGCCAAACACAGATTTCACTATAAGGCTTAAATACAGTCTCCTTCTCCCAGGCTACTTCCATGGTAATTTTTAATTTCCTCTCTTATTTTCATACCTAATTTGTTCCAACAATAAGTTCAAATTTTAATAAAGGGAAATTTGTTTTCCTGCTTTAGTGGCACTTGATTCTTTCCTGTATTATGAGGTGGGTAATTGATTGTACCCGCTTATGCATTTGCTTTGCACAAGTGAAAATTGAAAACAAGAATCATAGCTTCTAAATGCACGTTTTTGCAAAGCAGAAAATTGGATTTTAGGTGAGAGGAGGTAAAAAAACAGAACAAAATGCTCCTTTATAAGGCTAAAACCCACCAAACGACATCCCTGACTCCATGTCTAAGAAAATCATTAAAGACTGACCTGGAAAAGTTCATACCCAAAAACTTGGTGGAAAGATTTTAGATTACCGCCATCTCTTTTGAAATAGCAGGTTTCATCATTTCTACTGAAGTCACAGCCGCGCAAATGCATTTAGCAATGTCTACATTTGGTCCTTTCTCAGGTATCATGTATATTCAAGTAAAAAAATCAAAAAGTGAGTCACCCTTCTGACTTTGCCTATGAAGATGCCTTCAAAGGCAGCAGGGATCTATCTCCCTTAGAGAAGCCGAGGATACTGAAGGAGCATGGAGTCAACAGCAGAAACAGAAACAATCTAATTAGAACATAAACTTTAACACAGAAAGGGTTTGAAAGGGATGTTCTGGCCCTGCCACATCAAAGTCCAGTGCCCTCAGGTATTAATTTGAGATAAAGCCAAATAACCCAGTGGCCTGCTCTCTCCATTTGAGATTTAGCAATGAGATTCAGAAGAGGTAGCAGAGGAGAAGGATGCAATTGGAAGAGATGGTTTTAACTCCCAAGCAGCTGCTTTTTTGAGTGATTGTCAGAAAACTCACAGGAGGAGGAATGGCAGCTGCTTCACAGCTGTGCACAAGACCTGGTGTGAGAGACAATCACTCGGAAGTAGTGAACATTCATAGATTCAAAAGTATTTATAATAGTGATGCTAAATTTTCAAACCAGGAATGGTGCAAGATTGAGGATACTTGTGCAGAGGAAAACAAAAACAGTAGTAAAAGGCGGTGAGTATATTCTGCCTACCGGCTGGCTTCTCTTCCTAAAACCCAGCAAGGTGAAACAGCAAGAGAAAAAAGGAAGATGCACAAGTAAAAAGACATCTCTAAATAAAAAAATGCATGTCTTCTCTAGAAGAAAAAAAGACAATAATAAAAAACCAAAACAAAACCAGAAATTTTGAAAAATTAGATAAAAGCCTAAAAAAATGCCAGATAAAAACATGAAAGATTCAAAGAACGTCTTGATGAAATAATAAATAGGAATCATAAAAGGTGTTCCCAAATATATCAGAAGCAAGACTTCTGTCAGAGTATGCTGAGGGAGAGATTAGGAAGGGATAAAAAGAACACTCAAGGAGGTATGGGTCAGAGAAGACAAATTAAGTGATAGATTTCTAAGAGTGTTCTTATGGCTAATTAGGGAGGTTCCCAGAACAATCTCTTTCCTTTAATGAGAGGTGAGTTTCAGGGGCTGTTTCCAATCAGTCAGTTCTGAGAGCAAACAAGTCTCAGAGCATGTTGAGTTTGGGTGGGAAGCAGAGTTCTTAAGTGCAACCTCACTGTTTACAGCCTGATGGTGTTCAAGACTTTTATCTTTCTAAGTTCACTGCTAGTCTCTACTTTGACAAAATACCTCCCTTTCTATTTTGCTTCCCAAGATTTCCTGCCCTTTCCTATTTTTATCGCTCATTTCAAAATGCAGTAATCTAATAATGGCTTTTTTAACTCCATGCAACATATATTCTTCATGCTAAAATAGGTCCAAGTCAGGATCACACAGTTGAACTTTTACAGTTAGCTCTTTACAAGATTTCTTAGGCGCTCACATTAGCATCATGCCTGATTTTCTCTAGATTTATTACCATTGCCTCTTATTTTTCTTAGAAATTTAAAAAGAAGCTCCCCTACTTATTTTGTGTTTAAAGAGACTTTAATTAAGTCAAATTTCATCAAGTTTAGCAATCAATATGGGGAAAGGAAGCAGTTTACAGCCTCTGATGTGTTTGCCCTCAGCAATGCCCACAATATGCAGAATGCCTGACAAAGAAAGAGGTTAGGAAGTTTTCTTCAGTGCCACAGAGCCACAAACCCTAAAAAGCTGCAGCTTCTTAGCAAGATGCAACCAGTTATTTCAGCGCTTATTACTTTGCAACAGCAGTGCAGTGTCAACCTCAGAGAACCCGGTCCCAGTTTCTCATTTGCAGAAATAAACCCAGAAACACTGAGAAAATCTACAAGGTCATTTCTCTTTAGAAGTTCAGACACATCCTCTGAAGTTCACAATTTGCATTTAGGTAGGAAAAAGGAGCTGACTTACTGGAGCAAGAGCTGTGCCGCAGGATGCCAGATCCTCCCTAGCAGACATGTCACTGGGTCTCCAGGGTTGTTTTGCCACTTTTTAACCATCATAAGAATTTGAGGATATGAGCCTCAGCTGTTTTACATTACCCCAATGAAACAACAACCAGTTCCTAGCAGGCACATCTCTGTAAGCATCTACATGCTTGACTTGCTGCCATGCAGCCACTGCTTCCCCACTAACAGCAAAGCAGCCAGTTGGGGTCCATCAGCCAGCTGAGCCTGGACATGATGCTCACCTGCACACCAGAGCAGGCTCACAGCTAGGATCTGCTTTTGGATCCCACATTTTTCAGTGAAAGGACAACAGTTAAAAGAAAAGTGACAGCAGAGGCATATAATTTGGAAGTGTGTTATGCTGTAGTTATCTCTGAAGGATTTCCTGCCCGCCCCATTTCCAGGCTAATTGCCAGGATATTTAATGCACTTGAATCGTTAGCATTTTCAGTAGTACCAACCAGTTCAATACTTTTTATCTTATTTAGGGAAAGGAGGGTTATTTATTTCTAGACTCATGGACTACATCTTTAAAAGTGATTTGTTTTCTCTCATTAATAAGAAAAACTTTTTGCATCATTTTGGCACTAGAAAATTTAAGAGAAAAAATGAAATTACTTCTATGTGGATGTAATATAATTCCAGTTTCCTCCCCCCCTCCTTCAATAAGCATTGCAAAAGCTGACATTTGCTTGAAATAACGACACGACATCGATCCGAACTATACATTTGTTCTAAACACTGGGATAGATCTGCATCTTCTATGACCTCCTCTAAGCTTCAGTCAAAGAGAACTGATTTACCCCAATAGAGTATCTGCCTCAGTAAAACCATTGGCATTGATCAGCTCTGACAGCTTCCCTCTTTTTTCTAGCTTCAAGCCTCCACTGTTATTCTTTTCAGTATGTAGGAAGCCACAGAGCAGCTGACTGTCTTGACCTTGTTTTTGAGCCAAAATCAACAGATTAGAAAGAGCTCAATAGGGCAGTATATCCACTCTGGACTGACAGCCAGAACATCTACTCTTGCTGTTAAAGACCTATTGGTCGGTCAAGGAAAGTCTGCTGAGGGCCAGTGTGATCTAGTGTACGTGCATATTCCCATTTTCACCTTTAATAACACACCCATACTACTTTGTGATGTGCAATGCTTATGCAAAGACATTGCTAAGAACTGCAATGCAAGACTTAATCTTAGCAAAGTGGGGTGAGAGCAATCTATTCAGCTTTTGCCATCTTAAAGAAAGAAAGGATAAAATGATTTCCACCTAGTAATCTTCACCGGAGTCTCTCTTAAACTATGACCAACCACAGCTAATGCAACTTTTCTCCTTCAAACTCATTCGCATGGCTGTTTTGTTTCACCTTTCAAGTCTACAGAGGCAACTCACCTAAAAAATTTCATGCTCCCTAAAAACATAATGCATGTATTAGCTCCCCATTCTGCTGTGCTGAATGGCACTATTGCATAAGAGATTTAGGGCAGCAAGCAGCAGGTGAGAGGCACTGCATTTATATTTTAATTAGCTCAGGCTAGGATTTTCTTTAGAGGTTACTTAATTACTATTTGTCCACCTACAGTATTAAAATCTTACTCATGTCCTTCGTTTCAAGGACTTTTTGTACCTCCTGAAAACTGTATTGCCTAAGACTGTGTATAAATAACCATTCTGAAATAATCCCAAGGGGTAATTTTATGAATCTGTTGAGTGCCAATTGTAATGACAGAACTTTGGCGCTAAAAATTAAAAACTCTAAGAAATTATTGGTTTAGGCACAAAAAAAGTCCTCTGGAGCTTCTCTGCTTCCATAAATCTTCACAATTTGTGGGCTTCTTAAATACATTTTGAGCATTTTCTGGAAAAGAATTCTCAGAATGTCATGTTCTGTGCAAAAACCCTGCTGTTTTATTAATACCCTATTTCACATCACAATTATGTTAATAAGAATAAATATTTTTGCATAAATACATGATTTTTTTCCTACAGTAAGAATACATCATAACCTTGAGAAGCTTCTTATTTCTGGAAGCAATTATATACTAAAGGAATGTGACAACTTTGAAGTAAACTAATGGTATGGGTACTTTTGAGGTAGTTCACTTCCATACACAGACATGTGTTGCTCAGAACCTTCCAAAGAGGCAATGAAATTGGAAAACCTTCCTGGAAATACAGTAATTTAGCAAAGTATTTCTAACTTGCTTTCCAGTATTAGTTTACTCACTCCCATTTCCCAATGCTGGGGAGATACAACCACCATGAGACTATTTAACATTGGATTGCTTGTTTGCTCCTAGAGGATTCATGTACCTGCCAGTGCCAGTCTAGACCATTTTGGCAGCTCTATGAAAAAAAGGCAGGACTCTGATAGAAATTAATTTACTTTGGTGCAGCAAGACACTTATCAGAACTGACAAGCGTGCAGTACAAGACTGCTCATGTTCCACACTAGACATATTTTCACACTGAAAAGTGGCTGGAACATTAATGAGGTATTAAAGTTGTTAACTATGGGTGCGAGCCCGCAGTGTTTTCACACAGGAGTAGCCCACACTCGAGCAGCCAGATTTGATGAACCAAGTAAGGTTGCTTCACTAGGACTAAACGCCATGCAAGTAAAAACTCCCTTTAAATTATTGTGTCCTTGAGGTTGTGATTCACATGGGTAAAAAGAGTTTGCAAGATTTTGCCTTAATTTTATTGCCAAAAATGCTCAGTGGGTTAGATATTTTTTCCTGTTAGAGACTTACTACAGTTTCAAAGGGAACAGCCTAAGAATGTGCTTTCTTCTTGCTTTAAAATTGGAGAGTGGAGAATTATAGAAAAGACCTTTAAGATACAGTCCAACTGTGATGTGCCACATCTACATGTCTTTTAAATATCACCAGGGATGGTGACTCCACCGCTTCCTTGGGCAGCCTGTTCCAATGCCTGACAACCCTTCTGTTGAAGACATTTTTCCCAATAACCAATCTAAATATTCCAACTTGAGGTGATTTCATCTTGTCCTATAGCTTGTTACTTGGGAGAACCAACTGACCCCCACCTCACTACAACTTCCTTTCAGGTAGTTCTAGAAAGCGATAAGATGCCCCCTGAGCCTTCTCTTCTCTGCATAAACTCTCTTAGTTCTGCATCACACTGTGCTCCAGGCCCTGCACCAGCTTCACTGCCCTTCTCGGGCCCCGCTCCAGCACCTCATTGTCTTTCTTGTAGTGAGGGGCCCAGAACTGAACACAGGATTTGAGGTGCAGCCTCACCAGTGTCAAGTACAGAGGGATGATCACTGCCCTAATCCTTTATAGCACATAGCTACAAATCCTAAAACGGATGCTTTAACATTTGAATAGTTTTCTAAATTAAAAATAATGAATTCCTGGCTGGCATCCCACACTAGCTTACTCACAACATAGACTTTATTACCCCAGTGTCACTGATAGTGGTTGTAGCTGCACAGTAGTCATAAGCTAGAAAACATCCTTATGTTGATGACTGAGCCACTGAAAATGAGTTTTTTCATGACTAATTTATTTTACAAAGGGATACAATGCTATTTATGTCATGCAAATGACTTAAAGAAAGAATGAAAATGACATAGGACATTTACAAACTCATTATGGTAATGCAAATCTTAAATAACTCGTAAGAGTGTTCTGCAAGTTCCACTGTTTGGCAAGATAATAAACTTCATAACAATCTCTTAATCATTTCTCTCCTCCTTTTTCATGAAATTCCTCATATATAGATGCAGGACTAAACCATTAAGATGCAGTGCAATTTATGTTATTTTACAGAGAACCAAATTTGCTTAATTTATACCTTTTATCTTTGTAACAGAACTAGAAATTTATACCTTTTGTCACTGCAACAGAACTAGATGTACTGGATTCTTAAGCCATTAAACCAACCTCTAGAGCTCTTCCTCTAAAATAGATTGGTCATTAAAAAGACTTACCTTTCTTACAAAAAAAATGAGTCTCCATTTTTGTAATAATCTAATTTTTATTCCTGCCACAAACTAGAAATTCTAATCAATCACAGCCTGCAACATAGAAACTCTGAGAAAGGATGTCTCTGCTATCATGTGCAATATTTAGCTCCAAACATTTATTAGCTGGAGAATGCAGAGTGATCTGAATGTCTGTAGTTAACACATCTGGCAATTTCTATAGCTTCTGGTTCCTCCCCCATCCCCTCAAACAGCAAACCATGACATGATCAAACATGTAACACATACATTATCCTGAACACATTCAGCCCAAGGAAAAAGGCACGGTGGTAAATTACCTTAAATTCAGTTTCAATGTTGGCTAGTCTGGCCAATTCATTGCTTAGCTCTAAAGCAGTAAGGACAGGGTCTTCACTGGAAAGAGACAAATAAGCAGCACTGGCTAATCCTTTGTAGGCATTCATTCTTGATCGAGAGTGACTAAAGGAGTCTTTCCTCTGCTTCTCAATGCATTCATTGCACTTGCAAAAATAGTCATGTGGCCTTTCAATCCGCGCGCCTTTTAGAAGTAAGATGTGAACTATTTCATACTCCTGGCAGTGGGCAGCAAGTATGATAGGGGTAATGTCATGGGAGAACCGAGTTCCATCTTCATCGTAAGCATAAAAATCATCATCTCTCAGTTCCTGCTCAAGGGGGCTCAGTGTGAGACGCTGTCCTTGGGCAAAGGCTGGATGGTTCAATATTGCTTCTACAATGCGCACATATCCTTTACTGATGGCTAGCAAAAGCGCATCTCCAACCCGAGCAAGATTCTCCTTTTTGAGGAGGAGCTCTGTCACTTCCAGATGCTCATTCCCTACAGCTAACTGAAGGGCGTTTTGTCCCATATAATCAACGCAATTGAAGTTCAAGGTTTTGGATTCCTCCAGCATTTTTCGCACAACAGGAATGTTGCCATATTCTGCAGAGTCGAGAAAGCGTTCCTCTTCTGCAGTCAGGCTGGTGCCTTTCTCATTGAACATGTAGGCTGGGCCCCGGATGGCCTGCCTCCGGCCCTTCTCCCGAAGGGTTGTGTGCCTGCGATGCATGTTTTTATAGCTGCTGTTTCTCAACCTGCAGAAAACCAGAAAGGAAGGCTGGTTATATTGCTGGAGAGTCATAATCTCACATAACCTGAAATAAAGTTAGAAATGGCTCTTTATGGTCAGCTCTTGCTGGCTTTTTATGATCTAGGCCAGTAGTTTAAAATCATATAGGATACAGATATCCTATGTATCCATACATATAGGAATAAAAGATTGTTTTTCTGAACAACAGACAAGTTCTGACATGTACACCCTTCTGGATTTCAACAAGGATACACAGTACATTCTTAACTTCAGAAACAGCCCTCCCCAAAAGTATGAATACACTGTTTTCCATTTTTATTGTTTAGAACTTTATTATACGGTAATTAGGAATGATATCCACAGCATGATATTTCTGCCATTTACTCTCCTTGAATTCCACCCTTGAGGGCATGAGCCCTAAAGAAAATTAGGACTCCCCACGTCAACAGACTTTGGATCAGGCTAATAAACGATGTTCCATAAACTTAAAAAGTGTGCTGCTAATTTTAAACACACAGCAACAAGGATAAATATATCACATATTCTGCTGAGATTCAGCTGGTACAAGCAAACCACCTATTCATTCACTGCTTTTTTCATGTTGCATAATACCATTTTTCTGTTTCCTGATCTAGAGCAGTTTAATGAATGACTAATTTTCTCACTGAAATACAGTTGGCAGTTACTCTAAATACAAGTATCCAAATCCAGGGGCCAGTCTTGAAAAGCACAGGAATAACTCCTGATTTAGTGTCACATCATTCTCCAGTAAGCATCTTTCAGAGAGCCACTGCAGAAAGACAGGAACACAGGTTTATGGTCTCAAACAGAGGGCAGTTTTCTCACTGATGAAGTGACTGAAATGCCTTCACTTGGAGTTGGTGACAACCTAATCTTATTCTGCCTTCTCTGGAATCCCCAGAGAAAACTATGCTATATACAACCAGGCTTGAGGAGGAGTTTATGAAATTAACTGAAACCCAAATCTATCTGTGTTTTTAAAACATTCACACTTTGCATTCAGTGTCATCTTGATGTTGCTCTTTTTAAATCTTATTGCAGAAACCTCGACAAAATCCTAGTAGCTCTTTTAGAGTCTAAGCACATGGAGTTAATCACCATCCTAAACCCACAGAATGGGCAGTCTGAGTAAAGAGGTAAAACCAACACCTCTTTCGCAAAACCCATTTGCACTTAGTTCAACAGCAAGTCCTAAATCACTTGGGTAACATTTTCTGGAGCCTCTAAGCTGCAATGGGCAGATGTAACAAGCAGGTGTTAATGCTCAGTGGGGTGGCAAAGGTTCATCTTTCCATGCTCCATCTGTTCTCCAAGTCAGTTTTGACCTTCAGTCAATGAAAAGTTCATGTTGCTCTGAGAAAATACTACTGGAGTTTGAAAGTGCTCTTGTGAATGATGGGGGAAAGGCGTCAGCGGAGTAGATACATAGCCTTCAATAGTATGTAAGAAAACAGTAATGGAATCAAGCAAAACCCCAGGAAAACAAATGGTATCAGAAGCCCAGAATACCTAAAAAGTGCCAGGACACACAAAACCTCAAGGTAGCTGTTCTAATGGAACTGACATGTATTCGCACCCCTATTATTTTAATCCATCGCTTTTTTTACAGACCTAGAGCAGAAAGCAAGCTCTGAAGAGTTTCAAACAAATGTTATGGCATTTCTTTACCAGCTACATTAAAATGTAAAAAAATTCTAGAGAGGAATTCTGAGACCAGACAAGGTTGAAAGAAAGGTTCATTATTATGAACCTCTCCCCCAAAGCTTTGATGCATCAGTATAACAACTCCAGCAAAAGCTGGAAGAGACTGAACGTATCATTCCATGCTCCACTGAGAGATAAAGTGTTCCATAGATCTTAAAACCCCTAAAACCCTTCCGGTGTGTTTGAGAAAGTTGAAGAAATTCAGAGATGCGGGACACAAGAATAATGAAGGAGAAATGGTTAAATCAATTAATTCCCAACACTTCATGAAGTGTTCTATAAGATAAAATAACAGCTAAAAAAAAAATCACAGCATTAATGTATCTAACACTGGCCAGGAGACAGCAGGAAAGCAGCAAAATTCCAGGGATAAAACTGGGGCTCCTTAGCAGTCAATAGTACAAGTTTCATTGATTTCAGTAGAGTCCAGACTTTGCAAGCATGTATTCATGTATATGCACCTCCACATCCCCTTTCATGCCCCCAGTAATTAGTTTTCATCTCAGAATCAGTCCCAGTGGAGCCAAGAGGACTAAGATGTGCTTAAAATGAAGTATTTAACCATATGAAAAAGTGTTTATCATTTAAGTTTTAAACCTCTTCTGAAGTCTGAGTTCAAATAAGGACTCTACATACAAATAAACCCTTCTAAACTGTGACTTCGTTAAATGGGGACTAATAGCACCAGAAAGCACTTCACATATTTGCAGTCTTGGGATTTCCTTGGTGCTAAATTAAACCTCTTAAAATGTTCAGCAACTAAAATGGATGAGCTGGTGATAGCTTAAGTAACTGTTGTTACAAGTGGAAACCAATCCAGCTTATGTAGCTGCTCATGATGTCCCATGAGGGTGGCAGAATTGCATGTATCTAAATATCTTAGGGCAGTTAATAACAATAGCTGCATCAAGCTGGATGAATTCCATTGGGCTTTTCTGATGTTCAGAAGCCATGAATAGTAAGGTATTTGGCAACCTTATATTTGTTGTTATATTTAACGGTCATTACTGGAAGCACCTCAGAAAGATGGAGAATTTCCAGCAGTGAGGAACCCATTAGATATTTTGCCTGATGTTCAAGTGTAATTCTTGATACTTTGTTGTTTTAGAAAAACTTTTCTCTCTTTTACCTCTAAAAGAGAACCCAAGTAGGTGGGACAAATAACCTTATAGTCACACCCAAACAAAACATAAACCTACATAAAATATTACCATTGTCCCAGATATAAGGTTTTTGCTTGAGAAGGAGGTTATATTTTGGCCTACAGCTAATTCAAACCTGCTTGTTGAGTATGTAATAACATGCCAAAAAATAAAGACCTTTGTTTCATTTCCTTCAGTTTGGAGAGAACGTTGCTTTCACACACAGCTTCTAACAACAGAAACTGCATTGGAAAAAGAGGAAACAGTAAAGCACACCTGCCCTCAAAAAGGATATTCTTATACAACATTTATCTTCCAATAAATGTTCCACAGGGATGTCCCTACAACACAGAGTTGCTCTCCACTGCCTGCAGGTAAGGACATAAGCACCATAACTCAGAGGGTTACACCTCAGATGAATTATGACCCTGAATCTTGCTCATGGGCAGAGAAAATCAATATCTCAACTATCACACTTCATTATCTTTATAGAGAACAAGAGATGAATAAAAAATTACACTTTTAACTTTGAATAATTTCACTAGAAATGATCAGCTATCAACTCCTGTGCTAAAATGAAAGTTGCAATTATGTTTGACCTGAGCACTGAATCATGATAGAGAAGTGGCAGTGCAAAGAGTAATATACACAGCAGCTGAAGATCTTGGAAACTGAACCCTACTGTAACACCATGATTGTATTCAGCACCTTTTTCTATTCTGCTCTTCAGTTATGTGCAGGCAGGTTTAGAATTAATCATATTTACTGAGCATGCGTAATGTGTCCTTTTACAATAAGGTAATTCTAACTCGATTGTATATATCTTACCATTTTTGTTTAAAGGTGCTCTGCATTGAAATGACTCTGAATTTGCATATTTCCTTGAGACAGCTACTGCTCAAACTCATCACACACTGCGATTAAATATTGTGTTTTTCTAGGAAAGAATGCCATTTTCTCTGCAGAGAAAATGGTCTGGGAAAAGAAAGCCAAGAATTTCAGGGCCCAAGTACTGCTTTCAGCAATGTGTATCCAGCTTTACACAGCTGAGGGAGCCATAAGATGTCTGGACTTCTATGGGGAGTGGAGAAGAACAGCAGTTTCTGAAAGGTGGTTTAGCTCTTAATAAATTTTCCTCTGGGAGCATCCCAGTTTCTAATTAAAGCGGCTAAGAGCAGATCCTTGCAACCTGTGCTGACAGTACTAAGGGCCAAGACACTCACCATATGAAAAGGGAACATGGCATCACATGAGATTTGTTCTTAATGTGGAAGCTGAAACTCTCCTGTCTTGCAACCACACTCACTCAACTGTTCTGAGTGCCAGATGTGTAGGAAAAGGCTGGGCTGATTCACATGAAACTTACTCCAGCAAATGCTCATTCTCCTTGATCCTCCTTTCCACAGGGCTCCAGATTACGCCACACAGGACCTTCTGCTGCCTCTCTAGTCCTACGCAAGAACCTATGCAAGAGCAGGGCTACCCCCTAGAGCTAAGGCTTTAAGAAAATGTTCAAAGGCCTAAGTGTCTTAACAGGCTAAATTAGAGTTTTTACACGTGGCTTTGAACCAGAACTTTAAAAGCATGTAGAACAGGCTGAATAGTATCTGCTTGAGTGTTTTAACATCTGAAGCCTGAATTAGTGTTGAAATTAATGGGTATTAGGTACTGCAGCAACCTTTACTTGTCTTAAAGCCGAAAAATTGAGCATGGCATTTACAATGGCAGCTTTGGGAACTTATGGTCTCTGACTACACTCTGGGTTTGCTTTCAGTCAGCAGAGAGAGGTTGGCAAGAGTTTCCCGGTGTCCTTTCAATGGCCTCTGTGTCCTGAAACTACAGAAGAAACTTTGGATATGTAACTGTTACTATGCTCCTCGTTGGGTAAAGCAACCATCAGAGTAGGCTTTGATGAGACATTGACTCTGCCTTGTTGAAAAGGAAATCTAAGCTTCTGAAAGCATCACCCGTGGTTCCCGCAGCACCTCAGAAGCTGCCAGATTGACACTTCACTTATTATTTTTCTTTCTACTTACATCAATATTTCTAAAAAGAATAAGGGCACAGAAAGGCTGCAGACTCCCTGAGGCCTCTTTGGAATTGACACAGCTCTTATACATCAAATGGACCATTTTCCTCTATTCACCCTTGCTATCCTACATTCAATAGGCTACTCTTAGTGTTCCAAATGCTGAATAAGCATATATTACCAGAGGTCTCTGAGACTCTGTTTTTCCTCTAATGTCTTAAATAACCTAAATGTTACCTGAAGATGCTATCCTTAAGGACGAAAGTCTTAAGTACTCTTTCACATATTGCTTACTGTGTATACAGATACAGTATCTCTTGCAGATTAACAGCAGCTTTTATTTTTTTTTATGCATTTAAATACTTAAGTGCCATTTTATTTAATCATGGGATGTCTAAATTCACTAATTCAGTCCTGTTAGCAACATGGTCATTCTCCTACACAAAAGGTTGTATATATATCTAGGGACAGTTAATAGATTTCTTTCAGCTCTGTTCATTCACTTGCAGATGCTCATTCACTTGCAGAGTAGTCCTACAAAGCAGTTCCAGGAAATAATATCTGCTCCCCACCATTCCCACTGCTCACATAGGTAAAGGAAAATGATATTTCAAGGTCAAACTTTGAAAACAGGCTTCCCTCTTTGTGGAAGTACAGGTGCAGTCAGCAAAAGCACAACTTTCCAAAGCCCTTTTAAGAAATGGCAGCGCAAGGTACATTCAGGAAGACAAGCCAGGCCTCTCATGTGATTAAAGGATGCTGATGAATGACACACAGCACCACTCCCATCGTCTTCCTGTCATGAAGCATGAGTTCTGAGGCCAATAACCTGGAAACACTGAGGACAGACCGCCAAATGTTTACCAGCATCTAAATGTTCACGTCCTCCCTGATCTCTGTTAGAAAGAGGCAGCTCTGCCTTGTGGCTTGAAAAAAGGAAATGGAATCTGGCTTTCTACCAGCTCTGTTTTCAGACAAACCCATCCACATCTTCCCAGTGGTCTCGCTCTCCCCCTTCCTATAAACTAAGCATCACCATTTTATTTCCCATTCCAAAGCAACGTCATGCACCAACACAAGACTTTTACAGCAGGAGAGATGGAAAAATAATCCCTTTGGTTGTTGTATTCGATCTCTTCTTGTGTTATAAGTAATGGGGTTTTTTAATCCCTTCCTTCCCCTTACTACACCACTGTGGAGATGACTGATTATTACAACAGTATAATAAAACACACGTGAGATAAAGATACCAAAGACTATTTTTACATTCACTACCATCATCCATTCTTTAACATGTCTGGCCACCGAATGAATTGCCACAAGAAGAATGAGTCCTACTTCTTTTGGTTTTAATCTGGTTTTGGGAACTAGGAATAATTCCCCTTCACTGTTGAAGCATTTCAGAACTCAGGCTCAGATTATACCGAGAACACAACAGAGGAATACCTGTTCATTCATAAAATTTTACTACAGATGAAAGCAATGAAAAATATTTCTAATTGTGCAAGCAGGGGGCACTGTACCGCTGATTTTCAACAAACAGTTCTATTAAAAAGCTGATAAAAAGCTTTGAAAATCTTGGTTCGGATTTCATTTTTCCATGCACCCTTTTCATTGCTCACTTCATAGTTATTTCAAGACAAGAAAAAACGTGGAGAGAAGGACTCCTGACAATCGTTAGACCCAGCAAGCTGCAACAGGCATTATACAGCGTCCTGTATTCATACCTCTTGTTTTATCTTATTTCACCTTGGCCACACTGTTTTCAGGACAAAAAAACAACCCTAAACCTTTAAACATTCACCCAGACACAAAAGAAGACAACAACGCGACTCCAAACCATGTGGCTGCTAACGAACAACAAGCCCTTCAAGGTACATTGAGACCGAGCATGCTTGCACAAATTCCTAGGGTAGAAAGCCAAACCAATTTCACACGCAGCCACCCACTTCACTCGCACCAGCCCATACTGAAGCTTGTAGGAGACCGAGTCACACCGAGGCACCCAGAACCCCAACGAAACTTCCCAGCGCATAACTAGGGAGTGGCATTAGAGCCAGGGCACTTCTCGGAGAACCTGATAGAAGAACCGGCACTGGAACAGGCAGAGCCCCGCGGCTGCCCGGCGGTCTTACATGTGCACGTCAGGGCCGGGTCCGCTTCACTCCGCGGGCGCGGACGCTCCGCTGGCGCGGACCCCTGCGGCGCTGCCGCTGTCGCTGTCCCCGGTGCTGAACCGCCGCTCAGCGCGGCCGAGGCGGTGTCTCATCCTTATCCCCTCGGCGCCGCTGGGGCAGAGCTCCGCGGGAGCGCTCGGGATTCGCTTCCTGGATTAAGAGCCTGATGCTGGTTTGGCATGTGAGTTGCGCTGTCCTCCCGTCTTCTCTTCCCCTCTTCCCACGCCGCTGTCCTCCTATAGGTGTGGATTTGAAGGGGTTCTTTTCGGCGCCCCCCCCCCCCCTTCTCGGCCAGAGATGGGCGAGTGCCCCTGCGCCCTCCCGAGGGCTGCCCCAGAGCAGGTGTGGCCACAGAGAGCCTTCCTGGCTAGGGCAGAGCTGCCCGCAGGCTGCCCAGTGGGGAGGGGGGCTCCGTCGGGGGCTCTCCTCCTCACACGCCTCACGCCTGCCTCCTCCGGCTGTGCCGCCCCTCCGCTGGGAGTGGTTATTGCCGCTTCTCCCCCTCTGCCGTGCCTAGGTTGAGATCTGCCTTCCCTAGGAGAGCTTGTCCCTTCGGGGGTGGCCGAAGAGGGGTCTGTACGTGTGTGTGGTGGGAGTGGAGGGAGGGGGAATGACACCAACACGCGAAATAATCAGTCCGTGCAACCAGTCCCACTCCCTCGCTTGGCAGAGGAAAGCAGCCGGAACAACTTCAAACTGCACCCGGGAGCGCCGGTTCACCCTCCTGCACTCTATCCCGTGCGGTAAGAGCAGGTATTCTTCACAGGACCTCTCCCCGGAGCCTCCGAGATGCTCCCACCGCCTCCCACACAGCTCCAGCCACACAGGGCTCCCCAAACCCATGACCTTCCCTGTCCTTCCCTATCCGTGCACCCGCATCCCACCCGCTCCTCTTTACCTGGACGTGGGGATCCCCACCTCACCGCGCACCCCATTGCAGGTACAAGCACCGCCAGCCAGCCTCACCTGGCGTGTCTCAGGGAGTTTAAGCGGGGAGGAAACCTTGCGCTTGGAGAGATGACGGTGGGAGGCAGTGCAGAGCTCTGTGAGCAGCACACGGGAGAGGATGGCTGGATGTTGGCTTGCCCCCAAGTTCTCCCTCTCCCACTCCGTCACAGCACTGGGTGAAGCGAGGGCACGGATCAAGAGGCGGTTTTTCATCAATCTGTAGTCTCGAATCTGTAATCAACTCAGCTGAAGATGTTATCTGAAGGAAACACCTGGGGGAAATGATGGGCACAGCCACTGACCATTTTAGCAGGGACCACTAAGAGCTTGGTGGGGTTTCTGTAGCAGCACTGCAAGAGCATCCCAGACCATAACTTTCACAAATAAAGACAGCTGGTGTAGGGCTTTTTTAACCCCACATCTCCAGGCAGATAAGTTGTCCTCAGCAGCCTGAACTGTACTCACAATTGTGAGCTCTTGCATTAGAAATATTTATTTACATTTCCTTTCTAAGGCTTGGGAATACTTTTTTAATTGGGTAGTTGGGAAGTGGAGATCTGACCAAACCAGTATTTTTTCATGTATTTTATTCATACTATTGCCAGGTTATCTGAAAAATATTCCTTTTGGGATTGAACGTGATTGATTTGACTAAACATACGTAATCTTTCACCCCTCTCTATCCTGAAGAATATTCACGTATGGAATCCATGCATTGCGTTACTACTCCATGTGTCTGTACAGCTGCAGTGACAACACCTGATCCTTCTTAGTTCTAACTCCACTGGAAAATATCCACCAGTTATATACACATCTTTTATTCTGAAGAAAAATACTGAAGTCCCAGCAGTGTCTAGCACTCAGAGCTATCAGAACCTGCTTAATAATCTTAATAATCAACAGCCTACCCACCCCATAAATCTGCAGCTATTAAAATACTGGCAGCACTCACAACTGCAATTGAGTATGTCGGATTAACACATGTGAAGAGCAAAAGGGAGGGGTAAAGGGACTGAGGAAGTCCACAGTCATTATTATCAAAGCACATTAAAAATATTCAACCTACTGTTGTAGGTTTCTGGTAAGGCACATCTCAGAATTAGTGGAAACAGTTACAGAACCAAGAAGTCTTACACCTGGCTCACTTACAAGGCATTTAGCACAAGGTTCTGAACTTCTACAAGTTGCCTTTCATCTTGATTAGCTTTGCATTTTGCTATTGCAAGAGTTTCACATGAAAAGACTCTGCTGAGGAATCTATTTCTAATATTATACAACCCCCTTCTGACTGAAGTCTTATTGACTAAAACATTACAGAAAACTTAGTGGTTTTTTTCCTGCACATCATCAGTTCTCTGCATTATTGCACCTTGTACCAATAATGTTCTTCTTTAATTGGGACAAGAACAACTCTGGTGTGAAAGAATCAAGTTATTTACTTCATCTCATCTGTATCTTTAAAACTAGACAAAACACATAGTAAATGTTGCATCTGACCAAAACCAAGCAAGCATGCATTTCTCTGCAGGAACAAAAATGTGGAAACAATTAAGCAGTTTTAGAAGTCATGGAATTGTAGAGTCATGTCATGACACTGAATGAATGAAACATGGAGACTTCAAATTCAAGTCAAGGTTTGAAGTTTTGAAAGCTTCTGAGTTCTTATGAGCTCAATATTCTTTATCCTCAAATATTATTGTATCCACAGAGATATTGCAGAAAGAGAATTGGATGAGAAGGCCTTGAAATGAATGTAAAGTTCTATTTTTGTTAGGTCAGGTCTGATGTTTCAGAGAGTTGCCCATATGCCATCAAAAATGTCAAAGATAGATGTTAGCACATAGGCTTGTCTTGAGTAATCTTTAAAAATTCAAGAACATATTTAAAACACATACAGCAGGTATTTCTAATTCCTTCTGGAGTGGTCCCCATCTGAACCAGCATTGACCCAGGGACAAAGGCAAAATATTGCTTTGCATCTTTATGTTACTTTGACCATCTTATGAATTTCCCATTCTCCAGAGCTATTGGTTGCTATGACTGGCAGCTTACAGGAGTTATCTATGAATAGCAACCTCATTTACTGTACAATCTCATCTAACATCCTTCCATATGAAAAAAACAGTAAAATAATTACTAAAGTGTCCTCCTATAAGAAAACATACTAAGCAGAACACATTTTTGATCGCTCACTGTCTCACTGTGAACCATTAACTTTAAGATAATTTTATTCACTTCAGTGACATTTTTTGCTCTTTTAACTACTTTTACTGACCTAACTACTTCAGGATAACTTTACTAAGACTGGCAGCAGTCTATCCCAAACAAAAATAGATTGGATCATAAATAAGTGATATCCCTCAGGTAAGAGAAGCAGCAGGGGTACAGAAGTGATGGGTTGATTTAAGGTACCATCAGCAATAGGATTGGTCTGACAACTGCCTATTTCTTTTAACCCATTTTATTTCAAGAACAATTTATATGATAATCAGATCTGGTGCAGTTTTTTCCCATTAAAAGTAAATGATCCTTACATGTCAAAAAAGAAATCTTCTATTAATAAATTGGACAGTTAACATTTGAATCAGAAGAAACTCTGGAATACAAATAAATGTGTTTAATTTCTTATAGACCTTCATTCCATTATAAAGTTATAAATATGGAAAGAAATATTTTACAAGTTAAAAAGCTAGGGAAAGGTAGAAATTCTGTTTCTTTCATTTAATAAGCATAACCTGTGCCCTACCTTATACTACAGACTCATTCCTTCTAAAAAGCTGTAACTAGGTCATGCCAAGGTCATATCACAGTGGTATTCCTATACATATCTTGGTAGGTATGGATGCAGAGAGCATTGTACTTAGACCTTTTGATGTCCATTTTAACAGCAGTGAGTGTCCTTTATTCTGTGTTAACCATTACCAGGTGACTATTCTTTACCGCTTATAAAAGTGCACGTGCATGTATTTGAGGTTTTGCTGCTGTTTCCCACCCAACAGTAAATGCTGAACCTCTGAAGACCTCAGACATTACAATACCTTTTCCTTCATTATCTTTTCATACAACAGCAGCTGGAGAGATGGCCTTGCGCCTTTGGTAAAGGTTTCTGAACAGAAGTCTGTGCAAGGCTACATGCTTACCAGTACCTTAGCAGCCTTTACCCTTTCTCTTCTCCAGTTTTATTGCTTCTTCCCAGACCTTACCAAAGCTTTCTAGAGCCTTCCCAATTTTATCCTATTTCTACTTCTTTAAGTGTTTGATACTTTTCCTTATCTTTTAAGCATGTACACCATTGCTTCCTTTCCCCTGAGGGCGCAGGTTAGGGAGGAGTTGCCAGATGGCCACTCTTACACTTGGGCATATACTAATTTAGCCTTGAACTCTTCTCATTTCCCTTCTGAATGCCTTCCCTCTGCTGTCTTTTCTAATCAGATTTTATGCAACGCTTCCTGCATTCTTCCCAAATACATTTGCTTACAAACCCCATGGCCATTTTCCCCCATGATACTTCCTCTTTCTGGATCCCACTCTAATTGCATTTAAAGTCAGAGCAGATATCTCACTTTCACAACACAGTTCAAGTTTAACATGTCTGCTGATGTGTCCTGAATTACTTATATCTCAGATATTACTCCCTCCAGAAGTATCATATAACAGGACAAATCTGGGAGGATTTAGTGAAATGAAGTTTTTCCTGAGGAAGGAAGATAAAGAGACTGAGGAGCTATAGGGTAATATCTGTCTCCAATATAAAAAATAAGGTTTATTCTGTGTCCAGATACAGTTAATTTTGTGTTTCGTTAGTTTAATCATAGAATCATAGAATAGAATCACAGAATAGTTAGGGTTGGAAAGGATCATCCAGTTTCACCTCCCCTGCCAGTACCGGCTCGGCTCGGCGCGGCTCCGCACGGGGCTAGAACCGAGAAACCGGGGCACCGAGGGTGCTGGGGCAGCCCGGCAGCGGCAGGGGGGGAGCCGCGGCGGGCCGGGGCGGCTGCCCCGCGATGCAGGGCGGGTCGTGTCCCCCTTCCCATCCCTCCCGCCGGGGGCACTCGTGCTCCCCGCGGCCGCTCAGTGTCACGGTCTCCAATGGTAAGAAGAGCCCATGCCCTGGCTGCTGTGTGCCTGCGCCCAGCGGAGCCGGGCGCTCCTCGGAGCAAGCCCCGGACCCGTCGCAGCAGCGTTCCTGGGAGAGGATTTTGCGCTTAATGGAGCTCAGGCTCCGGGTGATGGGGGCTCTTTAATTCTGGAACTGCTGAACATGGGAATTCTGTTCCCCCAAATCTGAGTTTCAGAGAATATTCTCCTGCACCTGGGAAAACCCAGTTTAGCCCAGCCAAGCACAGCACGGGTTAGCACATTCATACGAAGTTTAGCTTAGCCCAGTTTAGCCCAGTTCAGACCAGTCCAGCCTAGTTTAGCCCAGTTCAGACTAGCTTACCTCAGTTCAGCCAGTTCAGCCCACTTAAGCCAGGTTAAGCCCAGTTTAGCCCATTTCAGACCAATATAGCCCAAACCAGCACAGTTTGGACCAGCTTTGTCCAGAATAGCCCAGTTTAGCCCTGTTCAGCACAGTTTAGCCTTGTCCAGACCAGTTTTGCCCAGTATAGCCCAGCCCAGCCTCATTTAGCCCAGTTCAGCCGAGTTTGGCCCTATTCAGACCAGTCCAGCCCAGTTTAGCCCAGTCCAGTGCAATTAAGCCCAGCCAAGAACAGTTTAGCTGAGTCCAGCCCAATTTAATCCAGTTCAGCCCAGTGTGCAGCCCAGCCCAGCTCACTCCAGCTCAGCCCAGACAACTTTAGCCCAGTGAGGCCCAGTGCAGCACAATTCAGCCCGGTTTAGCTCAGCCCAGTCCAGCCAACACCTCTTTAGCCAATTCAAGCCCAGTTCAGCCCAGCCCAGCCAATTTAGTCCAGTTCAGTTCAGTCCAGTCCAGCCCCATTTACATGAGTTCACATCTGTCCAGCCCAGTTCAGCCGAGTTCAGCCACTCCAGCCCAGTTTAGCCCAGTTCAGCACAGTTTAGAATCATAGAATCATAGAATAGTCAGGGTTGGAAAGGACCTGAAGATCATCCAGTTCCAACCCCCTGCCATGGGCAGGGACACCTCACACTAAACCATGGCA